>PVKP010006694.1:0-81503 GCA_004027715.1 Plecturocebus donacophilus | reverse complement strand
CTTCCCCTCTTTCCCCTCCCCTCCCTTCCCTTTATCTCCTCTCATCTCCTCTTTCCATGCCCACTACTAGTGACCTCATCCATTTTATCAGAATTAAATGGCACCACTCTGCCAAGAAGACGAACATCTGTTATATCCTGTCTCAACTTTTCAGATTTCTTATCAACCAACCTCCCTAATCCATTGGCAAGACATTAAGATTGACCTAAATGTACCACAGACCCCTCTATTCCCTCTGTCTCTGCTATTACCACCCAAATTCAAAGAATCACCACATCTCACCTGGGTAAGCACATGTATCTGAATGGAGCTTTACCTTCTCTCCTCTTGGACACCCCAGCCCCAGTCTGTTTTTCACTCAGCACCAGAAGGGCCTTTAGGTGGTTACCACTCCCTGGCTGAAAGTCCTCCAGCTGCTTCTGATCACACCTCGGGATCAAAACGAGGTCCTGGCAAGCCCCACAATCCAGCCCCTTCCCCAGTTCCTGGGCTGGTGCCATTTCATCCTTCCTCTTCCTCATTATATTCCAGCCACATGTGCCTTCTCTTATTCTTTGAACAGGCTCATTTGGTCCCTGTTGAGGGTTGTTTCTTTTTCTTTTCTTTTAAGTTCTTTCCTCTTATTTTTATTCTGCACTCTGATTTAACTGGTTCTTTCATTTTACCTGGATCTCAGTCTGCATAGTGATTTTTCAGAGGAAACTTCCAGGCCACCCAGTCTAAGTTGGTCCTTTCTGTCCCATTATCTTATGGTATTTTTTACACAGTACTTTTTCTGATTCCCTCCCTCCCGTCCTTCTCCCTGTTAGATTCCTTCTAGTTACACAAGAGCAGGACTTTTGCCAGCCCTGTGCTCTGTCTCAATGCTCTGGCTTAGAATGGTACTTGGCACATATAGACACTCAGTAAGTCTTGGATGAATGAATGAGTGAATGTATTTGTTACGCATGAGGCACGTTCATGGAGGCCATGGTGATGAGACAGCAAAGAGACAGAGTATCAGGACAGGATTGCCACAAAGAGGAAAGATGAGCCTGGAGACCTTCCTACTTAATGAACCCCCCCCAGTTACTGCTGTTCTAGGGTCTGCTTTGTTTCTGCCTCTTCCGTCCCAGCTCACTTGTATCCTGGCCTCTTGTGTCTCATTATTTGGTCACAGTTACACGAGCTATTCTCAGAACAGAGGCTGGGTCTAATTTTTCACACTGTATGCAGAACTAACCTAGTTCTTGTTAGTGAAAATGTGGGAACAGGGTTTCAGCTATGGCCACTTAATAGTGGATAGCAATGTGACCAAGGCCGCTGAAAGGAAAGGCAGTGACGTGAACCTCGGGGGTTCCATCTGATGGGTGAGTGACAGTGGCAGCCAGAACAGAATGGGAAAATCAAGCGAGCCACTCGGGAAAAGCCACAGGCTGAGGATGAAGGGGTCTCCTAGGAATCTGATAAGCTCTGGCTTTTTGGAGTCTCAATTTGTCAAGTTTTGATTCTGCCACCGGTTCCAGTGTCCTGTATGCAGATAAGGTTGTCCTCATTCTCCCCTTGTTCTTTTCTCATTTTTCTTTGAGCAACAATTTATCATCTGTGCCTCTGCCGGAGTGGTAAGTGTTGTCAAGAGCAGGTTCCTCTAAGCAAAGCTGAAAAGTGGTATCGAGACCAGAAGCTCGGCTCCCACAAGTCTGGTCTGGTTACCATAGAAACCCCGTGGAACACAGGGTAACACCTGAGTTTAAATTCTCAGACTCAAGAGTCAGAGATGACTTCTGGAAAATTCAAGTATTTGGACAATTTATTTTTGAGATGACTGCATCGTTACACAGGATGACATTAGTGTGTAACATAATCTTACGACATATTTCCACTGAAAACAATGCTTGGCAATGTACCGTACGCAGATGCCATTAGAATCACGTATCGACCAATCTCCGTCAACTGGTAGAATGAAATAAGACTGTATATTCCATGGGCTTCCCCTGGATCTTTGGGAGTGAATCACATCCTTCGCAGCCAAAATTCCTTATTGTCTGTGTGCATGCGAGAGTGTGCCAAGAGAAGGGGCGTATCAGGCAGCTCCCAGTTCAAGTCAAGTCAGAAAAATCGGGACTTTTTAATTTCCCTGTGCAACTGGGTTCTAAAGTGTTCCATTAACAAAAGGCTGAGGTGCTTTCAAATTAGTACTCATCTTCCAATTTGGTACATGTCAAAATATTGGCATCCCTTTGGAATTCATCACTGATAATTACAGTCACAACAAGGTTTAACTTGTACTGTTAAAAAATGGCTGTTGTTATCTTGCAATGGCATCTGTGCGTTTTGCTTTCGGATGGACAGGGATGTTCTTGCCACTGGTGATGGCTCCCTGTGATGGCTGTCTCAAAGGCGTTATTATCGGGAGCAGAGTAACATAACGTTTGTACTGTATAATGCCAGAGACAAATATCCAAAGATTTTTTTGGCGTGCATTTTCCCCAAAGCGATAGGTTTTAAGTAATGTTTGTGAAACTCACTTGAAGAAAAATATCAGGCCATGTTTGCTGGGACTGACTGATGGGGATTTGTTAGTGGGGGAGAAAACCTAGACACCCAGACAACCCGTGGCTGGAAGACTGGGAGAGCCCCTCTTTGGGTCTTCAAAATCATTAGTCTCCGCTTCACAACACTGAAGCTAAAATAAGGACCAGAACCCTTTCCTGTGATGTTCTCACTAGAAATCTTAGACCTCTCCCATAGAAGAAGAGACCCCAGGACAGTTTTTCTTTTTCCTTTTTGATTTTTTTTTAATTTAACTTTAAGTTCTGGGATACATCTGCAGAACATGCAGGTTTGTTACACAGGCATACATGTGCCATCAACCCACCATTTACGTTTTAAGCCCTGCATGCATTAGGTATTTGTTCTAATGTTCTCCCTCCCCTTATCCCCCATCCCCAACAGGCTCCAGTGTGTGATGTTCCCCTCCCTGTGTCCATGTGTTCTTACTGCTCAGCTCCCACTTACAAGTGAGAACATGTGGTGTTTGGTTTTCTGTTCCCATGTTAGTTTGCTGAGGATGATAGCTTCTAGCTTCATCCATGTCCCTCCACCTTTGCATGAACTCATTCTTTTTTATGGCTGCATAGTATTCCATGGTGTATAGGTGTCACATTTTCTTTATCCAGTCTATCATTGATGGGCATTTGGGTTGGTTCCAAGTCTTTGCTATTGTAAATAATGCAGCAATAAACATAGGTATGCATGTGTCTTTCTAGTAGAATGATTTATAATCCTATGGGTATATACCCTGTAATGGGATTGCTGGGTCAAATGGTATTTCTGGTTCTAGATCCTTGAGGAATGGCCACACTGCCTTCCACAATGGTTGAACTAATTTACATTCCCACCAACAGGGTAAAAGCATTCCTATTTCTCCACATAGGACAGTTTTTCTTTGGCAAAGTGGAGGTAATTAGATGCCAGGTACTAAAACACCTCAAGAATGATGCTACAAGGAAGGAAAAAACACCCTAGCCACACAACGCTTTACTCTACTGAGTGTGGTTTTAGGACCAGCAGGGACCACATGCCCTGGGAGCTTGCTGGGAATGCAGGATCCCAGACCCATCCAACACCTGCTGAATCAGCATCTGCATTTAGACAGATAAGTCATTTGTGTTCACATGAAATGTGAGAATTACTCCTCCAGCAAGCTGGGAAACCAAGCCATCAGTAAGTCTTGACTGAAATTTTGGAGGGTCGCCTACAAGGTTAGTTGGATGAATTCACTGGAAACATGATTAAGTTCCTAATCTGAAATTCCACAAATTTTAACAATGCAGTCCCATAAAGTTCTTGATACATAGGGTATTTCTTTATTTTGTGACCAGAATATTGTTATTAAGAGTATTTACAGTTTTTGAATGTGTTGGCTGCTGGATGTTTACTTTTGAGAAGTGTCTGTTCATGTCTTCTGCCTGCTTGTGTTTTTCCTTGTTGATTTGTTTAAATTCCTTATAGATGCTAGATATTAGACCTTAATTGGAGGCATTAGAGAAATGCAAATCAAGGGCACAGTGGGATAGCATCTCACACTAATTAGAAGGCTATTATTAATAAGTAAAAAATAGGCTGGGCATGGTGGCTCATGCCTGTAATCCCAGCACTTTGGGAGGCCAAGGTGGTTGGATCACCTGAGGTCAGGAGTTTGAAACTAGCCGGGCCAACGTGATGAAACTGTGTCTCTACTAAAAATATAAAAATTAGCCGGACATGGTGGTACATACCTGTAATCCCAGCAGTTTGGGAGGCCAAGGCAGGTGGATCACTTGAAGTCAGGAGTTTGAGACCAGCCTCCTGGCGAACACAGTGAAACCCTGTCTCTACTAAAGTAAATACAAAAATTAGGCAGGCATGTTGGTGCACAACTGTAATCCCAGCTACTCAGGAGGCTGAAGCATGAGAATCACTTATACCCAGGAGGCGGAGGTTGCAGTGAGCTGAGATTGTGCCCCTGCACTGCAGCCTGAGTGACAGGTGAGATTCTGTCTCAAAAAATAAAAAAAAAAAAAAAGAGAAGTATAATAGATGCTGGTGAAGCTGTGGAGAAAAGGGAATGCTTATTCACTGTTGGTGGAAATGTCAATTAATTTGCCAAGCACTGTGGAAAGAAGTTTGAAGATGTCTTGGAGAACTTAAGGAACTTAAAACGGAACTACAACTTGGTCCAGCAATCCCACTGCTGAGTACACACCCAAAGGAAAATAAATCCTCTGTCAGAAAAACACATGAACTCCTATGTTCACTGCAGCACTACTCACAATAGCGAAGATGCAAAATCAACCTAGGTGCCCAGCCACGGTGGACTGGATAAAGAAAACGCAGTACATATGCACAATGGAATAGCATGCAGCCATGAAAGTAAACAAAATCCTGTCCTTTGCAGCGACATGGCTGCAGCTGGCGGTCATTACTCTAAGGCAATTAATGCAAACTAGTTACCGAATGTTCTCATTTACAAATGAGAGCCAGTCACTGGGTGCCCGTGGACACAAAGATGGAAACTACAGGCACTGGGGAATATTGGGGCAGGGAGGCAGGGAGGAAAAACTGCCTGTTGGGTGTTCTGCTCATGTCCTGGATAACGGGATCAATTGTCCCCCAAACCTCAGCATCACACAGTATACCCATGTGACAAACCTGCACAGGTACCCCCGAACTTACAACAAAAATTGAATTTTTTTTTTTAAAAAAAGAGCATTTGCATCTGATTTCCAATTCAGGAGTCAATATGTTTTTATGTTGCTGCTTGTAGGTATGTGAAAAATACCCCGAATTTAGACATACCCTATACTTCCCGCAGTTAAGAAGATACATCCTCTCTGATGCGAGTTCCATAGTTATACAATAAAAGGATTCAACTTTAAAATTACCAATTTGCTCTAAAAAATAGGGAGCTGAGATGCTGCCGGAAGTCTTATGGGCATGAGAGTGAAAAGGAGCTGGGAGAGTCACTGTTCCCCATGTCTCCATACAGTGAGGGCATGTAGTTCTCACACCTGCCGACTCTTCAATGGACAGAGCGGAACAACGTGTGCTCTGATGAATGGAGTCCCTGCAGCAGCATTCTAGGGTCTAGAGTTTGTCAGCAGAACAGCGTGTGCTCTGATGAACAGAGTCTCTGCAGCAGCATTCTCGGTAAATAAGAATGGTGTGGCACATATACACTACGAAATATGACACAGCCATAAAAAAGGATGAGTTCATGTCCTTTGCAGGGACACGGATGAAGCTGGAAAGCATCCTTCTCAGCAAACTGACACAAGAACCGAAAACCAAACACCGCATGTTCTCACTCATAAATGGGAGTTGAACATAAGAACACCTGGACACGGAGAGGGGAACATCACACACCGGGGCCTGTTGCGGGGTGGGGTCTAGGGGAGGGATAGCAGGGAGTCAGGGGATAGGGGAGGAATAGCATTAGGAGAAATACCTAATGCAGATGACTGGGTGATGGATGCAGTCAACCACCATGGGATGCGTATGCCTATGTAACAGACCTGCACGTTCTGCACATGTACCCCAGAACTTAAAGTACAATAATAAAATAAAAAATTAAAAATTAAAAAAAAAAATGGTGTGGGCCACGCTGCAGCCCCGGCGTGTTTAGCAGGAGTTCAGTCTCAGCCTGCAGTCTGCTTTCCAGGCACGTGGATGTACAGGGTTTTTGTTATTGTTGTTTTTTTCCCTTAAGACAGAAGCAGGTCTTCTGATATTAACACATGACAGCTGGGTTCTTCCCCAAAACTAGATATTATCCGCCACCCTCCCTAACGCCTAAAGGAAATTGTCAAGAATTTGCCCACTTGGGAAAATGATACTCATGTAACTCATTGACCATTCTTCCACGTGAAATTTCTCTTCATATTATTACCCAAAGATAAAACGCTTGCCATCCAAGGCACCATTTTCTTGAATAGCGGCTTTTATGGGAAACTCAGTTATCGGCAACTCTGAACGTTATACTGTCAAACTGTGGAGAGCGTGCCAATTTTTTTCTCAGATAGCTTTCAAGGACACTTACAATAAATCTATGAAAGAGAGCTACTTATAAGCCAGGGATTTATGGAATTTGTCAGTTATTTGTGTCCCTTCCTTTGTCAATAGCACTAAGATTTGCTGTTTGTGCGGAATTATCCACTGACCTAAATCCTAGCAAGCTATCAAAGTCTGTTTCCCAGATAAAGTCATGCAGGACTGTGATACATTTATCAGTTCCAGGCATGCAGCCACTTCAGAGAGGTGGCTTTTTGTGTCTCCTCTCAGCACCAGACAAAGAGGAAAATACAAATGAATCACAACCCACTTACGCCGATAGTTTTAAACAATTACTAAGTGTTTATTGTTTAAAAAGCATCATAATAGAATCCTTGCCTCCTCCTTTCCTGCAAACTTTTAAAGTATAATGACATGCAATGTGTTTACCTAATGCACAGCCCTGAGAATTAATGGCAAGGCCAAACAGATTTACTGTTCTTACATTATGCAAAATGCTCTGGGTACATCACGCCTCATTATGCAAGATCGAAACCACTGCTATTCACTGGAGTGTGTCTCAGTGTGTCTGCACCAGGTGCCCTCCGTGACTGGCTGCGTCTGTCAGAATCCCACTGCCTAAGAATTGCAAGCAGGAAAGCAACCCAAGTCTTTCAGGAGATGCTAAGTCTCACCAAGGGCTGGGGCTTCCAAAGCCAGCAAAAGGGGGCTTAATAATATCAAGGTGAATTTCAGGGTCTTAGAACATGGGTATGGGAGACAACGGTGGGTGTGAGTAGAACAAAATCTATGGAAACAAGTGTGGCTTTTTCTTTTCTTTCGTTTTCCTCAGTAAAGATATTTGTTCTTGTGTGTCTGTGAGTCTCTTTAGAGGGTGAGATTTATTCTCCTCAACAATGAGATCCAGACTTAGAGGTATTTGTGTCAAATTAAGGCTTCAACATTATTTTGAAATGTTTAGTGTGAAAAAGTTGTTTTCACATAGAGATCTACTCTTACTGCCACAGGAATTTCAACATGAAATTTGTCAAGGTAAGAGAAGGATACCCTTTCAACGGCTGTCCATTTTTGAATGCTTGTACAAATGACTTTAAAAATTTTTTATCCCTTACTCACCGATGCTATCAGGAATTTGAAAGAATTGTTGAAAATGATTTGATGCAGCCATTTCAAGAATAAAACTAGATATTTAAAAGTTGTGCTCAGTCATGCAAACCAAAGTTACTCATTTAAAATGTTGAAAGATTGCATTTGAAAGTTATAAACAAATTTAGTATCTAAAATTTTTTAAATTGCCAGTACTGTGTTTTTCTTATCATAATCACATAATGTGAAGAAAAAAACAACTTTTCCAGGAAACCCTCATAGATCCTCCAGAAGCCCGTCCCATGTCCTCTAGGGACACTCATGATGTGAATGTGATAAAGTCTGGAAATCCTGACCCAGAGGATGGTTCCGTAGGCTTCAGAGCCCCCTCTTCATCTCATTCCATTTTTGAAAACTCCACTCTCTATTCAGAGAGAAGCCTGACCTAAATGACCACCGGTCTTCTGGTTGACCATCTTTCTTTTGCAATGAGAAACTCCAAGCTTCAGTGAGAGATCAGGGGGCCCAGAAACAAGCCAGGAATCAGCAGAAAAGGACTGGGCAAAGGATGAGCCTTCCCAAAGACAGATCTGGTCTTCAGCCACCTAGGGTCCAGTTCTTACTGCTTATGCCCTTACATATGCCCCAAGTTCCCACCTTCAGTGGAAACTATAAGTGTGCATTGATTTGGGTTCCCTGTGGCCTTTCTGAGAAATGCAGCAGCAAAGTTCATATTGCAGTTAAGGACTTCCTAGGTGCTGGGCAAGGGAGAACCAGGGGGCAATCATTTCTTGGCCTGGGAATTACCCAGTGGTGATTGGGTTGCCATGCTCATGAAACACAGACCACACTGAACATATACAGCCCATGCTCTCCTAGGTCATGCTGTTATGTAGCTGCTGGGGACATCTGGAAGGTCAGTGAAAATCTGGAGAAGCAGGGAAACCACTGGTTCAGAAAGAAGCAACCGTGATCTTATCCCATGCCATGCACGCCAAGGCTCCATCCTCACCCCAGTCTTTCACCTGGGTCTCAGCCAGGCTTGGTTTCAGGAGGAGAGGACAGAACTCTTGAGTGTGTAGGGCCAAGAAGCCATTTGATTGTGTTTGAATTCCTCTCCAGGAAACACAAACTGACTGCTGTTAAAATGAGGCCCCTCCAGCATTAGGAACTTCTGTAGGCTTTGGCTCTGGGAGAAATAAAGACAATTTTGCCTTTTAAAAGGGATTATGCTTCCTTTCCCTTCAAGGAAACCACTAGACTGGTCCCAAACTGTCCAGTGAATAAAAGAAATGCAGAGAAGTTAGCAGCAGACAGGACACATGTCATGAGCATTAATAACTTGCTTAATTTGGGACAATATTTAGATGCTATTTTCTTCTTCTTGCTTGGATCACAGGTCACAGACATAGGCCAGGATGGGACCAAGAATGAAGTGGGCTGGGTAGGTCCTGAGCCCAAATGCAAATCATGACGTCTGAATGGGGATGCTTCCCCAAACTTCAGCTGGACGGTATCAAGCAGGATTCTAGCCAGGATGGCAGTTTCCAGTTTTATAAGAGAACACAGAAATGCAAAACTTTATGTAAAATTTCCTTATGTTAAACTTAGCCATGAAATTTAATTAAAAACAAAACACACAAAAAGAGCCCGTGTGGCCCAAATACAACACTTCTGACTCATGGGACAGCAGTCTGCAGTTTTCAATTTAAAGGGAAAAGTTAATATTGTCTGATTAGTGCTTAAGAAACACACACAGGAAATAGGATTTTCTCTTGGAGGATAAGAGTCGGTGCCTAAGCTTCAGCGGAGCGATAACACGTTAAGTAAGTGTAACTCTAATGAACCTTGGCAAAATAGTAACTTTTGTGGCAAAGGATTCTTTTTTCTATTTCCTCTTCTTCCCCAAGAATTTTTGTTGGGAATGAGGACTTTTTACTTACTGAGGCGAGAACTGAAACTTGGAAGAGAAGTGGCAAGCCACATTTCACATTCTTTGAAAGAGGGGTGTGAAAATTCCTGATAGCTATCTTCTTTAATATTTGATTTCCTTCTAAAGGCCCTTCTGCTGCAGGTCTGCTGGAGTCTGCTGGAGGTCGGCTCCAGACGCTTCTTGCCTGGGAATCACCAGCAGGGGCTGCAGAACAGCCGAGATTGCTGCCTGCTCTTTCCTCTGGCAGCTTTGTCCCAGAAGGGTACCTGCCAGATCTTAACTTGATTTTTTTGGGGGGCATATAAAATCAAAAACCTACAAAATCTTTCAATAGAGAGATTCAATAATGAATTAGAGTGATGCCTTTAAAGGCATACACCCATTGGCAATCCCACCAACCTCAAATGTGGAGCTCTTGGTCTCACGAGTGAAAACTGGGAAACTGAAAAAAAGTCTTCTGTTCATTCTTCTCCCCAGCAGTACTGCACAACTTAGAAAAATCAGTAACAGCACAAGCATCCGATGGTGATCTCATTTTTTACGCAGCTGCGTGCAATTCACTTCTAAATGACATGACTTCATAAAGGACAGAGTCAGATAATTCCATTGTATCTCAAGTTAAGTATGTTAATGTGGCTTGAATTAATTTTCTTGGTGTTAAAGTGCAAACTAGGCTAATAAAAGTGACACATTGACTTTTCCAGAGAATGATGTTCGGCTTATAAGGAATGGCAGCATAAATGAAAATTAGCCTCAAGACAATGTTAATTACACTTTATCCATTAGTAGGAGGGTAATTGAATCACTCATTTCACAGCAAAGAAAACCCCGCTGGCTTTATAAAGGGAAACTATAGTATTTAATGTTCTAATTAAGGCCTAACAATGTAGGTGAATATAGAGGAAAGAAAGTAAAATACACATAGTATAGGAGAGACAGAAACTATGAGTGTCATCCTGTTGAATTCTTTTAGTACTCTCTTCATCCCTCTAATTTGTAACTAGATATTTCATAAAAGGAGTGAAAGACTGGTGGGATAATCTTAGCATAAAGACTGATCTATAAAACATGTACAATATACATGACACATACATTCACCCTGGGAATGCACAAACCTGGTTTATTATTGCAGATACAATTTAAAACAATATAATTACACATAGTGTTTGCAGTGGATTCATAATATAGGATTTGCTTTCTTCCAAAACAAATAAATGAAAATCAGATGATTGTTTCCTTATACAACAGATTTTTCCTTAGGACATTTACTAAGTCAAAAGCACTTTCTCTACTCTACCACAGAAAGTGAGAAGTCAGGAACTATGCCCTTAGCTCTTATGGGTCTCCAGGTTAGTGACTGCATATTTTGGGATTTCTCAGCCTCCATAAGTATATAAACCATTTCTTTATAATTATCTATCTATCTATCTATCTATCTATCTTCTATCTTTAATTCTGTCTTAGCTTATCTATCTACCTAATCATCTATCTTATCCATCCATTCATCTACCCATTTATCTATCTTCTATTATCTATCAAATATGTAATATATACACACATAAACATATATCTTATTGGTTTTATTTCTCTAGAGAAACTAATTCTAGCACAATGTCAACTTTTGGAACTTCCTGGATCTCTTGATGGGCTGGTAATATCTATGGTCATCTTCTCCAAAACGTTTGAAATTGATTTTCTTAAAATGTGAGTAAGGGATAAAGAATTTTTATATGTACTCTTTACTCCTTTCTCTGGTGGACAGAAAATCCCCAGGAAATAAGGCCACTTTCTGAGATTCTTCTTACTTCTATAGTACCAACTAGTTCTTCTTTGCTACTTAGAAAATAACTCACAATACCAATTGTCTTTGCCATACTCTGTTCTCAGAGAAATGGAACTGTCATTAAGGCAGGTCAAGAATTAAGAGTTTGTCTTTCACTGAGTACATAACTAATGGATAACCCGTACTGTCCTGATCCTACTTTATCTTACCTCCATTTCAGATTTATAATTTTAACCAGGAAGGTGTCATTTGTAACCTCCATCAGGTCAGGATGTGCACACTCACACAACTGCAGCATTTCTATGTTTCAGTTTTTTTTTTTTTTTCTGTCAATCGATAAACATCTTTAAAAAGAAAAAGAAAGAAAGTGAGAAGTCCGCTGAACAGAGTTCCTGCCAAGGCTGCTAGTGGTTATGACCTGACATTCCAGAGGCATGCTCCTGAATTCTGTTGATGGAAAGGCATTTGTTTTGCACTCTTTGGCATAATATGGTTAATCTGCATCATAAACGCAAGGAGGCCAGAAGGAATCTTCTTGATGTCCCCGTGTGGACCACACTGCTTATCTGTATTCAGTTATACTTTATTATTGCATAAATAGTACAATTAATTCTTCCCCACCCTCTCTGTATCCACTGTGAAGGTTGGATGATAACGGCTCCCAGCTACCATTGGCCAAGCACTCATGGCACTCATTGGCATTCCATGGCACTCATGGAATCACCATCACAACATGCATGGAAACTGTCCTAATTTCACAATTGGCTAAAACCTGCCTTTGGCCAGTGGCTGTTTCTCCTGGCATTACCTGGGAGGTTTTGCCCTCCTTGAAACTTCCCCAAACTACCACCAAAGCCTGGCTGAAAGGGCAAACAAAAGACCAGGTGTCTTGCCTCCAGGGGGCTCAGCTCAGTGATGGTACCCATGCTCCAGCCCACCCTGTGGGGTTGGTGGAGGCTAGACCTCCGTGAACCCACTCTGTTGCCTGGTTTCCTGCCTTGCCTGATTCCCCTCCTTGTATCTGCATAGGTTTCTCCTGAGAATACTCCTTCCATCAATCACTTCCACAAGAAACCTCATCCCAGCCTCCACTCCTACAACACCCAACCTAAGATGAAGTCAGAGCTACAACAGCCACAACCGAGAGAGGAGATAAGAGTGAGGAAACACCGAGGTTTGCTGAGAAAGCAGCTACTATTGTCTCAGTCCTGATATGAATTCTAAGGGGAATAATGGCATCTCAAGCTGGGATTGGGAATATGAGAGCAAAGGTAGCTTATCCCTTCCCTCAGTTCCAACCCAGGCAGAGCCCGGTTGCTGACAAGGCTCATAGTATCCCTGGAAGACAGCAGCTGGCACATAAAAAATATCTGCATGAAAGTGAGGTTGGGGATAGATCCAGAGTCTCCTGCAGCTCCCAACGGCATGGCTGTGACAGCCGCCACGTCTGTAGTTGCTACATATCTGAGGTCCAGATGAACACCAGCTATGATCCAGGTTGACTCACAACTGAAGACCAGGTGGAACACATGATTTTCCTGGAGATTTGGCGACCTTCTCCTGACCCCAATGTGTGAAAATAAGAAAAACTGCACTGAGTTTATATTCAATCCCGAGGAAAGCGTGAGTTTGGACTTTGGATCATCTGGGAGGTAGGTGGAATGTAGGTGAAAATGGAAATTAAGTTGAAAATTAGAAAATTCCGGAGAAATTTACATTTCTTGCATATCTGAGTTACTGAGATGACGGTTTTACCCAGGAGACCTCAAGAACACTTCAGATCATGATAATCTATTGGAGGATGTGGCCAAAAGCATGGACAATGAAAAAACGAAAAAGAATCTCAACTACGAACTGCTGGACTGGTGATGCTTTTTCTCACCTGTGGGGCCAGATGAATGCACTTTGGTCCAGAAAGTCTTGTGGGCATTGCGTTTGCATTTCTGGTCACATGTTCCAGAATGTGTGAGTTTTCTGGGTACAAGAGGATAAAGAACTTCTGATTCCCAGGTCTTCTCAGAGGATCTACTTATACTAAGTGGCAAGAGGATTTGCCAGGCAGGAGCTGACAGCTACAGATCTGTCATTCACTGACTCATTCATTCATTCACTCATCCATTCAATTTTTCATTTGGGCATTCAGGAATCAAACAACTACTTATTGAGCATCTATAGTAAATTAGGCATTCTTCCTGGCCCTGGTCATTCAGCAGTGGTGACAACAGAAAAGGAGTGACTCTTGTAGAAATTACCTTCTAGTGGAGTAGAGAGATAATCAATACACACATGGTTAAGACAATGGCATAGGGCAATGCGTGCTCTGAAGATGACAAACAGCACTTCCTATGTGCCAGGCTCTCTCCTAAGTGCTTAACAAGGACTCACTCATGGAATCACCATCACAAGATGCACAGGAGTTGTCCTAGCTTCACAAGATGCACAGGAGTTGTCCTAGCTTCACAAAAGTGGAAAACAATGGACAGAGAGGTTAAGAGAGAAGCTCAGGGTCATAGCTAGGAAGTGGTGGAGCTCAGACTTTCCATCTAGATAATTTGGCTTCAGGGTTCTTGTGACTGTTATACTGTCAGCAGACTGCCATGATACTGGGGCCACGTTCACCTGCCCCATGGCATGACCCTACTGCTACTGACACAGCAGAACAGTCCAGTGGGACAGAGGTGAGCACACATTGAAGTCAGATAGGGAGGCCTCCTTTAGACATGATGTGCAGGGCCAGCTTTCCAAGACTTTCCCTCTGAGATCTGAAGTAATGACAGGGGACAAATCATGTGAAATCCTGGAGAAACTTATTCCAGGTGGAGGAGCTATCAAGTACAACCCTAAAATAGAAATAAGCTTCATATCTTAACAGCATAGAAAAAGAAAGCTTGAGAGAAATTAGTCCCTATGTATACTGACATTCTGAAACTCCCATTAGGGGAATTCTTAGAGCAAATCCCATCCTCCTGCAAACTGTGGCCATTCTTCCCTTTATTTGCTCAAACATGATATATGGTCATGTGGCTCACGTTTAACTCATAATCACACACCGCAGGTACTCTGCTTTTTTCTTGGGGTGCAGGAGAAATCCTTTCAATATATATTAGCTTTTTGTTTTTGTTTTTGTTTTGAGATGGAGTCTTGCTGTGTCACCTACGCTGGAGTGCAATGGCACTATCTTGGCTCACTACAACCTCTGCCTCCCAGGTTCAATTGATTTTCCTGCCTCAGCCTCCCAAGTAGCTGAGATTACAGGTGCCCACGCTGTGCCCAACTACGTTTTATATTTTTAGTGGAGATGGGGTTTCACCATGTTAGCCAGGCTGGTCTCAAACTCCTGACCTCAAGTGATCTGCCCACCTCGGCTTCCCAAAGTGCTGGGATTATAGGTATGAGCCACCGCACTTGGCCTTATATGAGCTATTTTTAAACATGTATCTCTTAAATGTTTTCTCATGCTTGCATAAATATACAAACATATCTCTACGGATTTTCTTTCTCCAAAGTACTGAATGATTTTCAAGATATGTCTTTGAAAATGGAATTGTCCTTTCTTTGCCATGACGGGGAGATAGGGCAGATGGCTGCAGGTGATGAGAAAGCTGGGCTTTCATATTCCAGCAGCCTCAGGCCGATATACAAGATGAGAACGTCCACTGCTTTAAGATAGAGGCACTTTGTCCAAGTGCTTCTGTTCTCTCCTTCACTGACACTGCCGCTGGTGGTAGTGAGCTTCTGAAGACAGGTTTCAGCAATTCCTCCTCTCTGTGTATATGCACATGGCGGGGGAAGAGCTAACTTCTCCCCGACCCCTTCAATATGAACTTGCCTGTGATCATTTGACTGATAGAAAGCATTGGGAGTGACATACAAAACCTTAAGCTGATGAGCAGCTTCTTTCTCATTCTTGAAACTCATTCTTAGAATCCAGCCATGTGGGAGGCATCTGACAGAGGATGAGGCTCTCCTATGCAGCCCCGGCTCAGCTCACAGCTGGCAGCCAGCAGCTGGACATGTGCATGAGGCCTTTAGACTGAAACGTTTCGGCCTAATCTAGTCCCTAGATGCCTGAAGATCCATCTATGTCATCTGAAAGAGAACAACACTCCGCTTGTCTCTGTCAACCTACGGAATCATGCAAGAATAATAAGAGTTGTTTTAAGGCACTCAGTAATATTTAGCTGCAACAACTCTTTAATTTCTAGTGATGCCTCTGAACCAACTTGTAGGTTGAGGATTCGTTGACTACTAAACCATGATGTCTGCCACACACACACCTTCAGTTTAAGATGGAATGAAATATAGATTCGTATTTGACCCCACAATTCCATGCCAAAGGTATATACCCTGAATAACTAAAAACAGATGTTCAAACAAACACATGTTCACACATGTTCATGGCAGGACTATGTACAACAGGCAAGGGTGAAAAGAATCCAATGCCCATCAATGGATGCACAGATTAACAAAATACAGCATATAAATACAACGGAATATTATTCAGCCATAAAAAGGAATTAAGTGTTAATACAAGCTGCAACATGGATGAACTTCAAGGACATTATTATGGCAAGTAAAAGAAACCAGACACAAAAAGTTGCATATTATGTGATTCCATTGATAGGAAACATCTGGAATAAATAAATCCATAGAGACCAAAGGTAGATTGGTGGTTGCCAGGTGTAAGGGGGAGGAGTGAGGAGAGCCTGCTAAGGGGTACGTGGCCGGACCGTGGAGTGATGGACATGTTTTGGAGAGGGGTGTTTGCGCAGCATTGTGAATGTCCTAGATGCCACTGAATTGCTCTCTTCAATGCTTAATTTGCTATTATTTGACTTTCACCTCAATAAATTATATTTAAAAAGCAATGGAGGATTTTTTCCATGCCTCTGAGTCAATGGCCCCAAGAGGGGATGTGGCCCTTTGTGCAGGAGGGACAGCTAGTGTAGCAATCCAAGATCAGGACCATCACACAGAAGCAAATAATAGGAAGATGGAAGAGAGGCTCCCGGCCAGGAACAGTGGCTCCTGCCTGTAATCCTAGTACTTTGGGAGGCTGAGGCGGGTGGATCACTTGCGGTCAGGAGTTCAGGATCACCCTGGCCAACATGGTAAAATCTCATTTCTACTAAAAGTACAAAAAAATTAGCCAGGTGTGGTGGCACGTGCCTATAATCTCAACTACTTGGGAGGCTTGGACCTGGGAGGTGGAGGTTGCAGTGAACTGAAATAATGCCATTGCATTCCAACCTGGGTGACAGAGTGAGATTCTGTCTTAAAAAAGAGGGAGAGAGAGAGAGAGAGAGACAGAGAAAGAGAAAGACAAGAGAGAGTCTCCCATTATGATCCCAGAAATGGAATAACTTCTCCCCAACCAGCTACTAGTGGTATATTACTTGACTGGGGAAAAAATATTATGCTAAAAGTGGAATGACTGAAATTTACTTTCATCTTTGATTTTTCAAATAAGTTTCTATTTTGATATGGCACAGCCATTTACATTTAAATCAAGCTGCCTAAAATACAGGTGTGAAAAGTAACGTTTTTTCTCCCTCCATCACTGTAGAACATGTACTTTCAATCCACATCACTCTTCTCACCCAGACAGTATCTCCATCCCACTTCCCAGTCAGCCCATCACAATCTGCCATCAGAGATAAGTCTTCCAATCTAGATTTCCCTTTGTCACACCATGTTGACATGATCTAACTTATTACCTACTTCTCATAGCCTCAGATTTCTATTGATTCAGATAAGATGCTTTTTTTAAAAAAATTATATGCCATTAAATCCATGATTTTCTTCTTGCTAACAAGAAAGATTTATTTTAGATGAACGGTTTACAGAAGGCTGTGGCAACCAACCTCCTCAGTGTCCAATTCTGGAAAGAAAGTTTCTCTAGTTTTAGGTTCATTAGAAAGGAAGTTAAACTAAAAATAATACAACTAGAATGTGAGTTTCAGACATACCAGCCTGCCACAATCTACTTTAGATCATTATAGGAAAAATAGCTGACGGTAAAGCAGAAGGAGTACAGAACCCAAAATATACGTGGGCATTGGTGTTTCACGTATGGTGTTTAATAAAATTCAGAAAGCATATCACCATGGCTATATCTGAAGCTGTCCTCATCTTCTTATAGTTCAGCTGAGATATTTTTTAAGGACACTGGGCATGGGTAGTCTACTGGGATTGTGACCAAGGAGACAGGTTCAAATGAGTACATTGTAGGATTGTTTATAGGCATGAAAAATTAAGAGCACAGTACATAGCTAAATAAACAGAAAGGTAATCACACAATGGGATTCTGTTGCAGAGGTGACAATGCTATATGTTCATCACTCTGCCTTTTCCTGGGCACCTAGGAAAATAAGATTTCTCAGCTTTTCTCATTCTTATATTGGGAGAATATTCGTGAGCTTCGGGCAATCAGGAATGTGCAAGACTTGATGCATCATTTCTGTTCAGAAGCCATGAAGAGCAAATGCGTGACCTTGGCATCGAGACCTTAAAGTCTAAATAACATTCTCCAACAAAAGGAACCAGAGGATCAGGGATGGTGGCTCACGCCTGTAATCCCAGCACTTTGGGAGGCTGAGGCAGGTGGATGGTTTGAGGCCGGGAGTTTGAGACCAGGCTGGCTAACATGGTGACATTCCATCTCTACTAAAAATACAAAAATTAGTGGGGCGTGGTGGTGCATGCCTGTAATCCCAGCTACTTGGAAGGTCAAGGCACAAGAATCACTTCAACTTGGGAGGTAGAGGTTGCAGTGAGCTGAGATCATGCCACTGCACTCCAACCTGGCAACAGAGTAAAACTCTGTTGAAAAAAAAAAAGGAGAAAAGGAGCCAGGGATTTTTTGGAGCAATGGCTGATTCCAGCCTAAGACACAAAATGTGTGTGATCGGCTGGGACCTCTTAGGGCACAAAACAAGGAGAGTGCTCAAAAATACTGGTGGCAAGAGACAACTTGAAATGCTACACGTGGATGAATCTGGGATACTCTGAGGCAGAAAATAAATAATGATAGTAATACTCTGTAATCCATAGAGTAAAACAAATATCCATGAGTTCAGAGCTGATGTCAGCACAGAATTGAAAATGTAAATTAATTCCAATTAATAAACACGGAGGGAATGATGGTAATAGAAAAATCACGATTTGGCAAACAGCACAGTGATAACCACTTTGGATAAGAATCATCAATAGATGCTAAAATTTGTGAACAAAATATGGCAATTAATAGGATATTGACATGGCCTGAAAGCATTAGGTTAGTGCAAAAGTCGTTGCAGTTTTTGCCATTCGTTTTACAACTAGTTTAATTAATTTTGCAGTAACCTAATATCTCCACATTTGTTTACGCATAGGGAAAACAGGGACCTTGTAGTGGAGAAATCTGGCAGACAGCACCTGAACCGAATGCTTCAAGCTAACACCACCTGCAGCAGGACATATCAGCATCGTATTCCTTCTGATCTAATGCACTGAGAGATGCCCAGCATAGCTTTCATGGTATTCATGTCAAAAAACCATAATCTTTTGCGTGTGGCTATCTAGTTTTCCTGCACTATTTGGTGAAGAGACTGTCCTTTCCCCATTATGTGTTTTTGACACCCTTATCAAAGAACAGTTCACTGTGCATGTGTGTATTTATTTCTGGGCTCTTTATTCTGTTCCATTGGTCTATGTATCTGTCTTCATGCCACAGACATATTGTTTTAAGCACTGTGGTACTGTAATATATTTTGAAGTCAGAAAAAGTGTGGTGCCTATGGCTTTGTTCTTCTTTTTCAAGACTGTTTAGACTATTTGGAGTCTTCTGTCATTCCATATAAGTTTTTGAAACCTGGATATTCACATGCAAAAGAATTAAATTGGACCCTTATCTTACACCCTGCACAACATCAACTCAAAATGTGTTAAATAGTTAAATAGGGGAAAAGCTCCACGACATTGGTCTCAACAAAGATTTCACAAATATGACACCAAAAGCATAGGGAACAAAAGCGGAAATAGGCAAGTGGGATTGCATCAAGCTAAAAAACTTCTGCACAGCAAGAAGACAAGCAAACAGAGTAAGACGGCAATCTATGAAACAGGAGGCCAGACATCCGATGCGGGGTTAATTCCTAAAAACTCATATGGCTCAATAGCAACAACAGCAAACCATTAAGAACTCAATTTAAAAATGGGCTAAAGACTTAAATAGACTTTTCTCCTAAGAAGACATACAAATGGCCAACAGATGTATGAAAAGGTGCTCAACGTCTCTAATCATCAGAGAAATGCAAATCAAAACCACAATGAGATACCATCTCCTGCCTGTTAGGATGGCTATTATTATAAAGACAAAGACAGCAAGTGTTGACAAGTACATGGAGAAACTGGGTCCCTTGTACACTGTCGGTAAGAATGCAAAATGGTGCAGCTGCTATGCAAAACAGTACAGAGGTTCCTCAAAAGAATTAAAAATGGAACGGCTAGGTATTTATCCAAAATAATTGAAATGAGGATCTGGAAGAGATATGAGCACTCCCGTTTGCTGAAGAATGTTCACAATAGCCACAGCATGGAAACAACCTACATGTCCATCCGTGAATGAGCAGGTGAAGAAAGTGTAGTGCACACACACAATGGGCTACTATTCAGCGTAATAAAGCAGAAAATCCTGCGACGTGACAACGTGGATAAACGTTAAGGACATTATGCTAAGTCAGATGAGCCAGTCACAGAAGGACAAACACTGTATGATTTAGAGACCTGCATCCATAGGAGGTCTCTAAAGTAGACAAACTCATAGAAGCCGACAGTAGAATGGTAGTTGCCAGGGACTGGGGTACTGGGGAGAATGGGTAGAGGTTGCTCAAAGAGGCATAAAGTTTAAGTTATGTAAAGTGAATAAATTCGAGAGATTTATAAAACCTTGTGCCTATAGTTAACAGTAATGTATTGTGTACTCGGCATTTTGTTAAGAAGGTAAAAGTAATGTTAATTGTCCTGGCTGGGTGCAGTGGCTCACGCCTGTAATCCCAGCACTTTGGGAGAGCGAGGTGGGTGGATCAACTGAGGTCAGGAGTTCAAGACCAGCCTGGCCAACATGGTGAAACCCCATCTCTACTAAAAATACAAAAATTAGCCAGGTGTGGTGGTGGGAGCCTATAATCCCAGCTACTGGAAAGGCTGAGGCAGGAGAATCACTTGAACCAGGGAGGTGGAGGCTGCAGTGAGCCAAGATGGTGCCATTGCACTCTAGCCTGGGCAACAAGAGTAAAACTCCATCTCAAAAAAAATTAATTAAAAAAAGAACTAATGTTAATTGTCCTTGCTGCAATTGAAAAATTGAAAAAGAACAACTTGAATTAAATCACAAAAAAATTAACCAAATTCATATTGAGGGGCAATCTACTAACCAATTGGTTAGGGCTGATGAAAAATGACAAGATCAGGGGTCTAGCACCTGCTTGCAGTCCCAGCGACTCAGGAGATTGAGACAGGGGATGACTTGAGCCCAGAAGTTTAAGTCCAGCCTGGGCAACATAGCAAGACCTTATCTCTATCAATCAATCCATCAATCAAGACAAGGCCATACAAAACTAAGAGCATAAGAAATTACTCTGGCCTGAGAGAGACTAAGCAGATACAGCCACCCTACACAATGTGCAGCTCTGGATTGGGTCACACACACCAAAAAAGGGACAACTGGTGGAATATGAATGGTCTGTATTTATTAATAGATTCGTATCAATGTTTATTTCTTGGTCTTGATCATTGTACTGTGATTACGTAACATATAAACATTTAGGGAAGCTTAGTAAAGGAACTCTGAGAATTCTATTGTTTTTGTAACATATATTTAGACTCAACTTATTTTAAAATGAAAAGTTCACAAGAGAGTCAATGTTTTTCCTCACCTCTCTGTTTCCCTTCTAGGTTGATCCTGGAAGCCATGCATTGAGGTGGGAGCATCTCGAAATGGGAAAGGCTTAGATACCAGAGTCACTGCATGGAAGGGCATCCCTGACCACCCAGACTCAACTTTACATGAGTGAGAAACAGATTTCTACCGTGCTAAGACACTGAGACTTCAAATAACATGTCACCACACCATAACCAACACTATTCTGATTGACACAGCTAAGCTGCAACTAGCAGAAATAAGCTAGGTCTTTGTGGACACACATGAGTAGAACTCAAGAATCATGGTTGATCAAAAGAAAAGGAAACTGCAAAACAATAGCTATAGAGGGAAATCAATTTTGTTGAGATAAAATCACAAAAATTTGGTATAGGTTTTATGTGTGCACAAATGTGTATAAAAGCATAGAAAAAAGTTTAGAAGGATATACAGTTTGAACCTGTTCATTTCTGATGAGGGGACAAGATTTCAGGATATGGAGCTGTAGTCTTATTTGCAATATTTTAAACATGGTAATATATTCAGAAATCATTTCTGTAATTAACATTCACAATAAAAGCAGACAGTCTTTTAAGTTGTTGACCTCAACTAAATGATTTGTAACCCATGGCAAGGATGCATTTTCCGTGTAGACCTCATTAATTTGGTAGGTCCAGATTCTCTATTTACTGTATAATGAAGTTGCATTTTCCCAGAGGATTCAGTCCCAGAGTCAGAGCTTAAGGCAGAAATTTCATAAAGTTCATTACTCTTAAAATTTTCCTTAAATTGCCCCTAAAGTATAGTGTCAAAGGTTTCATGTATCCAAAGCAATAAAGTGATTTTCCTGAACATGAATATTAAAGAACCACTGGGCTACACTAAAGAGAGAAACCAAACAGAATTTTAGTTGCAGGTATCTAAACTAAATCCTTCTGATTTCAAGTTAACTATAAACTCCCCATCGTCAGTGGGGCATGGCTGGAGAAGTATCTCTGCAGGATTTATTTTCTATTTTGTTTTAATATTATGCAGCTCTACTTTTAATGCATGCTAATAGATGTGTTCATTATTGAGGAATTAAGTTAAATAATGAGGTTTCATCTTCCTGGGGTTCATTTCTAAAGGCAGCTTGTAGGTTAAAAGTAATTATGGTGCAACTTCACTTTAGCAGGCTTTCTTAAAGAGGAATTTATCTTATCTATAATCTTTCCATTTGGCTCCTCCTTACAATGTTCTCAAATAATTGCAGCTCTCTTGTTTTCTTCTTGTTCTAGATGCCTTTTTGCCTGAAACTGAGATATTAAACTGAGATCGAGTCCTCCACCTCTTCCCTCTCCACCTGGATGGGTCAACTTTCAAGAGACTAAATTACTTTTGTAACAGAACAAAGGCTATGGACGATGTCTGTAAAAATTGGAGCACAGGCTTTGGAATTAGAATCCAAGCTCTCTGCAAAGGAATCTTGATTTAGTTATTTTGACAGCATATGCTCTATAGGTTTCTCCTCAAGGACCTCCAACCTGCTTCCCTCTAGAATTGTATACAGTGTGTAGGTGGAAGAGTTGGAAGCGGGAGAAACTCTATGGGAAAAGGGGTTGGAAATGAGTATGGGCTATTGAGAGGTAGAGAAAGAAAGCCTGATTTCTGTTCTGAGCAGAGGTGGGGAGGCTGGAGAAGGTCAAAGCCAACATCATAATTATGGAAGAATGGAAGAAGAACAAAAGCTTTGCTAGGAGGAATCAGAAGGACAGAATAAATGGGTTTAAAGGGGGATGGGGGAGTAAAACGGGAGATAAAAGATGGGGCAGGAAGCTTTCTCATGTGAGTTCACAGCCCCCACCTCCATGGAAGGGAGAAAGTGTTGCAGGTTATGATAGGGGCATGCCTACCATGTTAGGGTGAAATTGATAAGCATGAGCTGGAAGAACATTAATAAGGAACAACATTCATATCTATTGGTCCTCTTCACATTTTCCCCATGATTTAGCAAAATAAATTCATCCTTAGCAATAAGAAGACTCCCAAGTCCTCCTTTTTGTTACACTGATAGACAAGAAGCTTGGTCTTCATAATAATATTTTCTCTGCTCTTTCCAAAATGTAGTCCTAATGTGGTCAGCAGAGAAACAATGGAAGAAGCCTGTGACCTTGCTCCCCATTTGCCTGTCTGAAAGTAGCTGTAACTGACACTCGAGTAACCAAAGATTCTTACGGAGAAGAGGGAGCTATCCAAGTACTTCATTGCTAATCAAATCACACCAATGAGTGCAAATGAGATTGGTCAATCCTTTATGGAGAATCCTTTAATTAGAAAAGGGCCAGAGTTAATGACCAAAGGAAAACAGACTAGCTCATTGCTACCTTCCTCATGAGCATCTCAATTCAGTCTCAGATGTATAAACCTAACCTGTGGTTCCTCCTATCCTGCCACTGATTATTTTTAATATAGATGAGTATAGATAAATGCAAGGATAATCACCCAGCAAGTACAGTTGATATTATCGAAGATTACAAAGAAATAGCTTTTAATACCACATAATTATCAATAACACAGACATATTCCTAGTTAATTATGCCATTTTGCGGGATGAGATGTGAGAAAGTAGAGGAGAAAATGAAAAAAAGGAGAGAAAGACCTTTCTTTGGTTTTTGATTTCCAAAAGTCTAGAAAAAAGGTATAGGAAATGCTAAGGAATTGAACGAAGACTCCACATCTAACGAGGGCTGCTCCACGTCTATGACTTAGTCCTCAAACTAAAAGCGGGGGAGGGTGGTCAGTGGAGAAGTAGAGATGTTGGTGGGTCTGTTTCCCAGAATGAGCCGAGGAGAGAGGTGATTGGAGAGTAGAAGGACCCTGTTAACTCTTCCCAGGGATGTGGATGGTATCCAGAGACAGAAACTGACAGAAACTTGACTAGACCAACAAGGTTTTGCATACCATCCTGGAGATTCCCTGTGCCCCAGGGTGATACAGGGGCAGCGGAAGCATCCTCATGTGCCCAGGAGTGTCATGGAAGTAGTCACAAGAGCCCCTGGACTCGAGTCAGTTCACCATATTAGTGGGGGTTCAAAAGGTCATCGTGATGACTCAGGAGCAGTGGAGCCAATGCATTAAAGCCGGATGAACAACCGCGTCTCAGATGACACCTACATGAAGAAGTTACTCAGCCAGACATTTCCATCCCCAAGTGCTTTGGACGTGTGTTTCGGGGCAGCAGTCCCCAGCCTTTCTGCCACCAGGGACCAGTTTTGTAGAAGACAATTTTTCCACAGACTGGTGGAGGGATGGTTCTGAGATGATTCAAGTACATTACATTTATTGTGCACTTTATTTCTATTATTCTCACATTGTAATATACAACAAAATAATTCTACAACTCTACAGTGAAATAACTCTACAACTCACCATAATGTAGAATCAGTGGGAGCCCTGAGCTTGTTTTCTTGCAATGAGATGGTCCCAACTGTGGGTGATGGGAGACAGTGACAGATCATCAGACATTAGATTCTCACAAGGAGCTCACAACCTGGATCCCTCGCATGTGCAGTTTACGGTAGTGTTTGCGCTCCTATGAGAATCTGATGCCACCGCTGATCTGACAGGAGATGGAGCTCAGGTAGTAATATGAACCATGGGGAGCGGCTGTCAACACAGATGAAGCTTCACTCCCTTGCCCATCACTCACCTTCTCCTGTGTGGCGTGGTTCCTAATCAGCCACGGACTGATACTAGTCCATATTCTGAGGGTTGTGGACTCCTGTGCTGTGGCTTCCCAGAGCACAAACACAACCAAAAATCAAAATGAGAAGGGGGCCCCACAGTAACTGAGATTTCATTCCTGAAAACTAGCAGCACTTGGAAACTTGAAAAAGAAACTGGATTCCACTATTGTAAAGTTATAAAACTATTTATCTTGCATTTTTATGTTCATGGCTCGGGACACTATTTCCATATATGGATCACCAAATTTACATAACTAGAAAAGAGGGAAGTGTATGAACTAAAATCCAATGTTTTTAAACACGATTCAGAATACCCTTCAAGATTTTCAATGCCTTGAATACAAATTATGGGTGTTGACAATCAGTGTCTGGAAGGTCTTTATGTCTATCCCCTAATCTGTAAAACAAGGTCATTAGATGAAATATTTTATAAAGTGAAACAATGTAATGAAGCTTGTAATAAATCATCAGTTGCCTGCCCTGTCTGTCTTAGTGATTTGGGGCTTAAAGAAGGTAGCCTGGGGAGAATCTCACCATGATCTATGAATCATGACAGCTACACCCTATGCTCAATACAGGGCCTTACCCTATCTCTCAGCTAGGACAGGTGCCCCAGATGCCAGAACATCTCTCATTTACACTTTCTAGACAGTTTTCCAGTGGGAGTTTAAGGGGCAGGTGACTGGATGCAAAGGCTAAGGGAGGGGATGTGTGGAGTCTAAAATGTTTCTTACATAAAGTTTTAATTTGCCTTCATGCTTTCAGCTCTATCACACACTGTGGATTTCCAAGATACCAGGAACCTCCAAGTCCCAAGCATTTTTATTTTCTCTGTTTTTTTCAATGTTTGCTCCCATAATCCCTCTGCAGGCAGTTAGCTACCTCTGCTCTGCTAATCTAGTTACTGAATGATAATGCATTTTCCATCTTTCAATATTTTGCTGAAATATCTCCTGTGACTGTGCACTGTTTTCTTCAGTTTGGTGGGAGTTTTGAAAAATAATCATTTCCTATCACGATGGTTCGTTTTGTGTGTCAACGTGCCTGGGCCACAGTGTGCCCAGATATTTGGTCAAATGTTATCCTGAGTGTTTCTGTTAGGGTGTTTTATTTTGATGAGATGAACTTTGAGTAAAGCAAATTGCCCTCCATAATGTGAGTGGGACTCATACAATCAGCCAAAGGCATATGTAGAACAAAAAGATTGGCCTCCTGCAAGGAAGAAGGAACTCTCAGCAGACTGCCTTTGCACTTCACCTGCAGCACTGGTTCTTTGTAGTTCCACAGAAGATGACCACTGTGGAACATTGCTGGCCAGACTCATGCTACAGAATTTGGACTTCTCTGCCTCTGAAATCATATGAGCCAATTCCTTATAATAATTCTTTTTACACACACACACACATACACACACACACACACACACACTCTTAAACAGTCATCCCACTGTATTCACAGGGGATTGGCTCCAAGACATACTGAATAGCAAAGTCAAGGTTGCTCAAATTTCTTATGTAAAATGTCTTAATATTTGTATATAACCTATGTACATCTAATTGTTCACTTTAAATCATCTCTACTAGATTACTTATAATACCTAATACAATGTAAATGTTATATCGATAGTTGTTATACTGTATTTCTACATCTTCTGTTCTTTTTTATTGTTGTGCTGTTACTTCGTATTTATTTATTCTTCTGAGTATTTTCCACCTGTGGTTGGTTGAATCCACAAATGTGGAACTCGCGAATACAAAGGACCAACGATAATCACACACAAACGTGCACACACACATATACTCACATACGTATATATGAACATGCAAGCACACATATGTACATATGCATATTAACATGCACACACACATGGACATCCTGTTGGTTCTGTTTCTCCAGAGAACCCTGGCTCATGCAACTGTAAATATAAGTAAACATTCCACTATGCTTCACTAGAAGTCTAGCTTGAAAAACAACACTCTTCTGATTGCTTTTTATGCACTGCATGATTTTGTGCACGTGACTTCATCTAAACCTCCCAATGTTATTGTGAAGAGATGCTTGGTGAGGTTAAATGGTTTGCAAAAGGAAAAATGGAAGAACAGGTATTTTAATCTAAGCACAGTGTTCTGTTCACTGCAACAGAGTTATCTCCCTGGTTACTTCTAAATCACCTTTAGTTCCATCCTAGAAGCAACAAGATGTTCTTTTGTGCCAAATAGGAGAATACTTTGTGTTACAGACTTTGCCTCTATGCTTTTCATGATCAGTAGACAAGTGTCAGAAGCTTCTGAGCCCTATCCCTGTTTCTTTCCTCAAGTGACAGATAAATCTGGATATAGGCTGTAATTCTGTTTTCCTAAAGTTTCCTACACCTCCCCATCCACAGTGTGTGATACGTTAAAGGCATCCAAGAGAGATGAAGTGCCAGTTTCTTCTGAGTAACTCATAAATAGTAGCTCAATCTGTGTTTACTGGAAAACAGAGCCTGAAGCCAGCAAAGGTTATGTGCTATTAACGTCTGTGGGCAGGGGGTGCCAGCCCTCAGAGCAGGGACTGGGGAAAAGAGGGGTGAGTAGGGGAATCAAGGAGGCTGGTGTGGGTATGCACTACCGAGCTCGTTAGTATTTGGTATCAAGCACCAGAGATCGCTCACTGTTGCCAGACTTTCTGGAGGACAGCACACAGGAATGCTTCTCAGAACAGTTCATTTGGGGAGAAATTGATCAACTGTTTTCCATTTTTCAGTTGGATAGTGGTTTGCTCTACGGGGCACTCATTTCTCTCTGTCTCTGGGTAAGACGTATGTGCCTGTCTATAAAAAGTTTCCCATGTCAAAGTGCACTGGAGAGCCCTAGTGAAGGACGGCCTGGACGTGCAGGGAGACCCCCTCTTCAGTGTCAGAGGAAAGTCCTCAGAGTCAACGGGAGTTTGTTGCCACAGTAGCTGGGGGCTGGAAAAACTGGCTGAAGGTCCTGGCACAAGATGAGGCAGAGAGGGTCTGAAATAGAGAAAAGATGAATTTGTTCCACGTTCTTTAGTCCGGTTCTGTCATCTTGATCCTCAAAGGTCATCCTGAGTGATTTTGGCCTGGCTAAGCCTCACAGTGGGTTCAAGGCAAGACATTCACTGCCAGCAGCAGAAAGCAACTTTGCATCATTTAAACAACACAGGGATTTACAGGAAAGATACTGGACAAACTTCCAAATGTAAAAAACAGCTGAGAAAGCAGGTCTGCAGAAGGGCAAGAACTGGGACTGGAAAGGGACTCCAGCAGCAGCTCACACGTCTGCTGTCAGTGAGAATCAGCTTCAAAGGACCCCAGGCTCTGTGGCTTTCCTTTCCAGTTGAATGTGCTGGGGGGAGAATCTGATCGGGTTAGCTGCGCAGTGTGTTTCGGTGCCTTAATTACTCATCTGCAGCCAGGGCACAGGCTGGTGGATGAAGGGCATCCCCGTGAGCATCCTGCATCAGTCTGGATAAGCAAGGTTATCGGGTCATTATCAAACGATCTCATCGCCCTGGTGTCTTCACAAAGGTTGACTTCCTCATCATGCACACCTGTCTCAGGCCAGCTGGGGATGCTGCTCTTCCCGACCTCATGCTCTGGGACCCAGGCTACTTAAGCAGCCAGTGTCTTGAACGCTGTCAGCCACAGAGCCAGATAGAAAGACTGCTCTGGAGGCTCTTCAGCTGGTAATTAAATGTTTTTTTAGGAAGAACTGGTCATTTGACTTTACACAACCACAAAGGGAAAAGAAAAGGATGATGCCACCATCTTACCAGAGGTGGAAAGACATGGACACATTTGAAAAACAGCATTAATACATGTCACCAACTCATGGGTGGGATTAATACATGTCACCAACACATGGGCGCAGGGCATAGGATCATTTTCAGCAGAAGGTAAAGGAATTACAAGGCAGAGGAAATGATCAATGTCTATCATAAGCAACAACAGGGTTGAGGAAGGCTGAATTCTTTATCTCGGAATTTTAGAGTTGAAGTAAACCTATGGTTTGTAAAGTCACATTCCTGCTTCTAAATGTTTTCTTTTTTAAAAAATGCATTGACACATTGCAATTGTATATATTTATGGGGCCGAGTTTGATATTTTGATACATATATATGTTGTATAATGGTCAAATTAGAGTGTTTAGCATATCCATCACCCGTTTATCATTTCTTTGTAGTCAGAACATTCATAGGCCTCTTGTCTACTGTTTCGTAATATGCAAGACCTCGCTGTTAACATCATCACCCCACCATGCAGTAAAACACCAGAACGGCTTCCTCCTATCCAGTTGTCTGGACCCATTAACCAACCTCTCCCCATCCACCCAACAATCTTTCCGTCTGGCTTCCCTAGTTCTGTTAACCATAGTTCTACTTTCTGCTTCTATGAAATCAACTCTTTATTTTAATTTTAGATTTCGCATATGAGTGAAATCCTATGGTATTTGTCTTTCTGTGTCTGGCTTATTTTGCTTAACATGATGTCCTCCAGGCCCATCTACAGAGACCCAAAGAAGGAGAATGGTCACCTGGTGGCTCAGCGACAGGCACTGGCCTAGACCCTAGGTGGCCCCTGTCAATGGCTCTTCTTTGTGAGCACTCGTTATTAAATGTGCTGATGATAAACCTTCTCTTAGTACAGGACTTAAAAGACACGGTCACCGGCAAGGGCTTTTGCTATTCAAAACACTTGTTCTATCAATAACTTGGGTCTCAGAACCTCAACTTTCCTTCATAAAACCAACTTCACTGCACTGTCAGGCCAAGTGCTTCTGAAGGAGGTTCCCAAGGTCGATCTGTGACTCAGGTGGGCCCATCAGAGCCAAAGTGGTTCAGGTTTGACATCTGATTTAGTCAACCAGAGGCATGAGATGTTGGTTGCAATTCTTGGGAGATAGGTTATTTTCTTTTCTGCAAGGACTGTGAGTGGAAAGAATGATAAGAACTCGGAAGTGCTGGGGACAACCTGTGGGTGGCCAAGGCATCCACACAGGGGAATCCAGAGCTGAAATGTGAGAAGAGCAAAACTGGTGCTGAGATACTGTTGGAGCTCCTGGATCAAGCCACACCTGAAACCTAATGTAGACTTCTTTATGGAAGTCAGTAAATATCTGTTTTTCTGTTTCACACAGTTGAACTGTTTTTTGTTTTTGTTGTTGTTGTTTTGCCAACTGCAGCAAAAAGTTTTAAATGTTCATATGATTTTCTCCGAAGCACACATGGGTTTCCAAACAATTTAAAGAATCATTTACAGATAGCTAAGAAAGCTCAGAGAATGTTTTATATGTGACAATGCATGGGAGTGCCCCCCTCCACCTCTCATCAAACTGGACACATTGAACAATCAGGTTTTTTAAAGCTTTTGGAACATGTAGACACCATTAACGATAAAATATAATTTTCACTGCTTTATCGGTATGAAATTTAATTTACTGCTGAGAAAAAAAGGGAAATGGGAATTACACCATTTCCAGATATCCTTCAGGGTGTTCACATAGTGGTGCTAAAAAGAGGAAGCTAATATTTCTATGAAACTTTTGTGCCTTAAACAGGTCACTTCAATGAACCATGCTGGACTGACTGCTTTCCAATTATACTTAATCCTTTTCATAGGCAAACTTCAAACCTCCAGAACTTTCCTTGTGCTTTTGAAATCTGATATTAGTCAAACATGTAAAGATATCTTTGGTGCTTAAAAGGTTGATTTTTTTTAAAGGTGCAAAAATGAAGAAATAAACCTCACACATTTTCTTTCCTGAGCTATGGGGGCTTCAAGCTACATCCCCTCACGTCCTACCCTCCCTGTATTTCCTAACATTTGCTCAGTAAATGTTGAACAAAGGTGCCATTAGCAATGTTTTAAAAATAAGAGGCCCAACTAGGAACTTTAAATTTCCATGCTAATTACTTCCTAATCTAACTTGCTTCAAAAGCACAGACATTATTCCAGTTTTCCAAACTGGGAACTCCTGTGCATTTAGGCAGGACCTTCACTTTCATCCATAAAGACAGTAACAGCAACAATCACAGCCGCCACCATGAGAGTAACAGCTAACATTTATTGAGTACGCACTTTGTCTTGGGCACTGTTCTAGGTGATTTTATGAATTATTTAATTAAATCCATCCTCCTCCCCAAGCCCAGTGGGTGGGGGTCATTGCCTCAGTTTACAAATGAGGAAACTGAGGTTTAGGGAGATTCAGTGAAATGCGCAACATCAGAACAGACACAGGATTCACCGTCAGCCTAGTGTGATTTCAAGGCTCCAGCTCTTAAGCACCATATTATATTGTCTCAGGTGGTGATGTCACTGGAAGGGACCATAATATTTTAGGCACATACATTGGAAAAGACTATAATAGCACCAACAGGTCTTTTTTTTAAAACAAAGCCTATGTCTACGGCATCTAGCTAAAGGATGTAACCTACAGCTACTGTGAATCCTAGTGGCTTTCTGGGCTCACAGTCTTTGCTCAAGGAAAGCAAGAATAAGGTCTATCCACGTCCACCAGGCTTGTCTGCCACGTCTTCTGTGGCAAGGGCAGGATGTGACTCCAAGGGCTCTCCACGAGGCAGTCCCCGGCACGCAACACAAAGCACGCCTTCCCTCTAGCCCTGGCCTGTGGGCCAGCTGGTGAGGCCCTGCTGCAAGCTGGGGTCTGCGGTCCGTGGGGCTCAGGAAGGCAGTGGGCCTTGGTTCCAGCTTTTGGGTTGGGTTCAGGTCCATTCCAGATGCTGCTGTTCTTCTGGGATCATCAGGCCACAGGAGCGTATTTTTCTCATAACAGTGGTAGAAGCGCAAGATGGAAAATCGAACCCCATAAGCACGTGTTCAGTGTCTACTCCTTTCATATCTCCTAACATCCCCTTGGCCACAGTAACTCACACAGCACAGCTTGAGCTCAAAGTCAGTGGAAGAGGGAGAGGCTTCACCCGCATGAGACCAAGGCAAGGGTGTGGATATAAAGTAAGGGATGAAGACTGGATCCCAACCACAATCCATTGCCAGCTGTGCATTTTGAGTCTTGTTTTCCTTGCTGTGATGCTCTCAATCCTATGTCTGTTCCAATGGAGGAAGAACTGAGGAGTAGAAACCAATGTCTTCTACCCCACTTACAAGCTCTGGTCCTTAATTCCACCTCCCCATGTGCATTCAGTCCATCACCAAGCATGATAGCTCCTCAGCCAACACATCCACTGGTGCCATTCGGTTCTCACCACCACGGTTTCCCTTGCAACTCACCACCACCATCACTCGCAGGGACTCTGCAGCGCCTCTGTATCAGTCAGGGTTCTCCTGAGAAGCAGAGCCAACAGGATATACACAGATGTGTATGAGAAGATTTGTTATGGAAATCGGCTCATGTGATTATGGAGGCTGAGAAATCCCATGATTTGCCATTGGCAAGCTGGGAACCCAGGAAAGCTGGTGGTGTGATTCGGAGGCAGAAATCCTGAGAACTGTGGGTGGGTGGGGGGTGGGGTGACTACAAATCTCAGTGTCCAAAGGCCCGAGAACCAGCAGCTCCAATGCCTGAAGGCAGGAGAGGATGGAGGTCCCAGCTCAAGAAGACAGAGGAGAAATCCACCCTGCCTCCACCTTCTTGTTCTATTTGAGCCCTCGATGGATTAGATGGTGCCAGCCCACACTGCTGAGGGTGGATCTTTACTTGGTATACTGATTTAAATTCTAGTCTCTTCTGGAAACTAAGGAAGAAACACCCTCACACTCATACCCAGAAATAATGTCTTACCAACTATCTGGCTTTCTGTTAGCCCAGTCCAATTGCTAAATTTCAACAATCACAGTCTATAAGCAGTGTCATATTGACTCCATACGGTGGCTGGTGTGATTTTTCAAAATGTCAACTCCTTGCCTGACAACTCTGCACTTGTGACACCATGCAAAGGCCAGGTCATGGCCTGAACGATTCCATATCCTACAATACTGTGCAAAGACCAGGTCATGGCCTGATTGATCCCATATACTACAATACCATGCAAAGTCCAGGTCGTGGTCTAAACAATCCTATATCCTCTGATACCATGCAAAGTCCAGGTCACAGCCTGAACAATTCCATATCCTACAATATCATGCAAAGGCCAGGTCATGGCCTGAACAATTCCTTATCTTACAATACCATGCAAAAGCCAGGTCATGGCTGAACGATCTCATATCCTTCAATACCATGGAAAGTACAGGTCATGGGCTAAACGATCTTATATCCTCTGATACCATGCAAAGGCCAGGTCACAGCCTGAATGATCCCATATCCTCCAATACCATGCAAAATGCAGGTCATGGCCTGAACGATTCCATATCCTCTGATACTATGCAAAGGCCAGATCATAGCCTGAATGATCCTATATCCTCCAATACCATGTAAAGTCCATGTCACAGCCTAAACAATCCCATATCCTCTGATATCAGGCAAAGACCAGGTCATGGCCTGACCGATCCCATATCCTCCAATACCATGTAAAGTCCATGTCACAGCCTTAACAATCCCATATCCTCTGATACCATGGAAAGGCCAGGTCATGACCTGAAAAATTCCATATCCTACAATACCATGTAAAGTCCATGTCATGGCCTGAACAATCCCATATCCTCTGATACCATGCAAAGGCCAGGTCATGACCTGAACAATTCCATATCCTACAATACCATGTGAAGTTCACATCATGGCCTGAACAATCCCATATCCTGGTGACACCATGCAAAGTCCAGGTCACAGCCTGAACAATCCCACATCTCCTAGCTCCTTCCCACCTGTACGGTGGCATGTTGCAAAAGTTCCCCCATCACACCCCTGAATACCAAACATACTTGGGTCTATTTTTTTTGAGATAGGGTCTTGTTCTGTCACCCGGCCTGGAGTGCAGTGGCTCAATCTCAGCTCCTGAAACCTCCGCTTCCCAGGTTCAAGTGATTCTCATGCCTCAGCCTCCCGAGTAGCTGGGATTACAGGTGTGCGCCAGTATGCCCAGCTAATTTTTGTATTTTTAGTAGAGACAGGGCTTTGCCATGTTGGCCAGGCTGGTCTTGAACTCTTGACCTCAAGTGATCTGCCCAAGTCAGCCTCCCAAAGTGCTGGGATTACAGGTGTGAGCCACCATACCTGGCCAAGCTCTTTCTTGGCCCTCAGTGAACTCTTTACCAACTACAGTATATAAGGAACCACATAAAATGGAGTACCCTTTCCTCTAATTAAACTGTTCTTATTTTATTATTATTTGGGGAATGCCAATCTATCCCATAGAAATAAGTTTAACTGAGAGCAGGGACTTTACCAGCCCGATTCACCACTATATCGCCAATAACAAGCACAATGCCAATTTATATTAGCAGCTCCCTAAATATTGGTTGAATTAAAAAATAATCAAAGAGACAAATGAACACACACTTCAAATGCACTCCAACAAGTTGGAGAAGAAATTACTCAAGTCTAAAGAATATTGCTGTAAGTATCAGTGGTTTAACAAACTCAGTATGCTCTTGTATACATTTCTGATATTTGGGAAATGGAAGCTTGATTGAGTTTCAGGGAGTCTAAGTGCCACTGCCTCTTTTGAAGCTTGGCAAAGCATCATGCCACCTGCAAATAGTGAGAAATCAAATTATGTATTAGTTACAATGGAAAGGTAAAGGAATTGAGTATAAATAGATGATTCCCAGTCCCCAGAAAAGAACCCACATGAAATTAGAAAAGAAGTGGCCTGTTATAAAGCCATCCAAATATATGGTATACTTAAAAAAAAAAAGTGTCCAGCAACAAATAGCTCAAGCAATGCATTGCAATGCTGACAAAAGACCACATGCTATGAACCTGAGCTCTGGAACTAGACTGCTCAGGTTAGAATTTTGATCAAGTTTCTTAACCTCCCTGAACCTCAGTTCACCATCGTTAAGATGGGGATAATAGCAGTGTATCTTTCATAGGGAGTCATGGACACTAAATGGGTCCAGTCCACACAAGGTTCTTTGTGAGCAGTGCTGGTGCATAGTAAGAATCCACCTGAGTTTGCTGTTATTGGTCTAAAGAAATATTAATTTGGATCAAATTGTAGCTACAAAGCAGAGAGAGAAAAAATCATAATTAGAACTGTTAAATAACACTTGTTATAATTTCCCTGTGGCGCCTTCTCAAAATAAGGTCTTCTGTAAATGCCACTTCAAATCTCAGAGCTCAGCAACTCACCCACCAGCCAGCTGTCAGGGAACAGGTTTAACTCGGAGAAGTGATTCTGTTCAGCCACTTCGTTGTCTCTGACAATGTTATCTCAGGGCTCCCCAGCAGAAAAGTTGCACTGCTTATTATAACCTCAGCATAAACAAGGCCTGGGGTTTATATAACACCTCAGTTACCAAAAGCTGAAAAGCACATCGAAGTGTTGTAGTTATGTCTATTTTCACAACATCCATGTAAAACTAAGAAAGTTTGATAATATTATCTCATTTGTAGGTGAAAAGATTAAAAAGAAATCAAGTGACTTCTTCTGGCTTATCCAGTAGGTAAGCTGGATAGCTATAAAGCTGGAGAGATCTGAAGACCAACTCCAGCAGAACATGCCTTCCATAATTTACCTGGCTTAACATTTTAAATCTATCTACTTACATTTCACCTCCTTGTAAAATATATTAACAAAGGAATTGGTATGATAATGAGTAGTTCAAATATGTTCTCCCAAAATGCAATCCGTGGCACAATACAGATGTTGATTGTGGTGGCTTGGGAAACTAGGAATTCCACTGGCAAATAGAATTTTATGATAAAGAACCCTGTATAAGACAATATTTTAATTCCTCCTATGCGGTGAATGATCATTATTTATGGTTCTGAGTGTCCTACAGCAGAGAAGTCTGCTGACTTTGGATAACCCAGCATTCCACATTCTTGGCGGAGCATTTTTTAAATGCAAAATCAATAATATTCAGAGTGCCAGTGTTCCATGTCTCATCCATTTGGAAATGCTGACTTAGGAAATCACAGTGTAGAGCAAATCTAGACAAGAATGAAAACTCCAGAATCAGGTTCGGGCACTGAAGACAGTGTGGAGACCTGGGCGTGAGCACTCGACTGGCCAAGGAAAAGCAGGAATGTGAGCAGTCCTAAGAATCTGCTAGTGAGCGACAGGCAGGCCTGGAGATTGTTGAGTCTGTGGAGATTTCATGAGCCTTTAACTCAGCCTCAAATATTTTAAGATTTGACATAAAGAAGTAACATAGGACAATAGACTGATTTTTTTTTTTTTCCCTAAGCAAATTTAGCAATTCCAAATGTAAGTCATGACATTCTTGGAGATACTATTAAAATTTGTTTTAAACTTAGTACTACTATTTCCAAAATGGTTGCATATGTTAATGCAGAAAGATTTTAAAGAGTTTCTAGGAGGTTTAGAGAGAAACTTTTCACCCCATGAAAAGAGTATAATCCAACTAAGTGATGGCGACTGGAAGCACCTACTGAACCCAACTGAAAGGAGGTCATCAGTATAATACTATCACCTGTCATTATTATTGTTCTATTTTTTCAACACCACTGAAAATACCACAGTTGAACCTCCTGCCTCGTGTTTATTTGCTAATTCAAACCTAGAGATTTCTTTTCAGGCAGTGAACATATGATTTAGATGGAGTTTACAATCTTAGCCCATCTATTTCCCAGACTTCTCAAAATTTACATATCCAAAACAAAATGCTTGCTTTTCCCTTCAAACCATCTCATCCCCCTCTTCTCCTCTTCCATACACAGTTCCTCCATACGACTGTGTTTGAAATCAGACACAGAGGCATCCTCAGACATTCTCTCTCCCTCAACACTCGCACGACCCTTGAGGAACAGGTCTCCTGAGCACTTCCTCGCTGCTGTAACTGCAGATCATTAGAATCGGCCCTCTTCTCTCTGCACCCTTTTCTCTCTACATTCCATGTATGATCCAGTCAGTCCAACCCACAACTGGCTTCTTAGCTGGACTCTGCAATCCTCTCTGCAAGTGGTCTTGCCACATCCGTCCTGCTCTCTTCCAATGCAGTCTCCACTCACAAAGGATTTTTAAAAGCATACAATGTATATTTTTCTTATTTTTTTTCATTGCTATCCCCCACATCCTAACTATTACACTAGGAATCAAGTCTAGACAGCATCTCCAAACTCACCTTGAGACATTTTTCTGAACTCATTGCATTCTGGCCACACTGGTTACTTCGAGTTCTTTCTCTCCTTAGGGCTTCCAGGGTAAAGTTCTCTCTGTCTGCAACATCCAGGTCGTCTGCACCGTGCCCAACTGACAACTCTTTAATTCTTCAAGCCTCCATTTATAGGTTGGCCCTATCTGATCTTCCAAATGAAGGATCTCTCTTTACCTAATTATTATCAATCACAATATTGTTATATGTCACAGCATGCTGTTTGATGCCTGCAATTTTTACTGACTTATTTATTCATTTACGTGTTTCTTATCCGCCTCCTACATTCTCACTGCTCACTCCATGGAAGTGGGAACCATGTTTTCTTTACCCTACATTCTAGGCATAATGTGTTAATCCATAAAGTATCTGCATAGATGAATGGGGGAAACTGTACAAAGGATTTTTTTTATGCAAAAGGAATCTAATTTGAATTGATGGTATATCATGTATACAACTTGCAAAGCAGCCATGAAAGAACAGTTCATTAATTAATTCCCTTCTATTTCTCTGCCACAAAAACTACTTTGGCCAGTGTATCAATATACAAGCAGGGCTTACTTCCTGCCACTTGCCTACAAAATACTCGATGACCCATTGCCTTGTTTAGAAATCATAAATTGAGTATAGAGACAAAATAAAATGATCCTTCAGAAAGAGCAGAATACCTCTTAGTTAATTCTCAAATGAATACTAAAACACAATAAATAGTGCAAACCACTTAGATGGTAGATGGATTTATTAACTGGAGTTTAGGAAAAGAAAGAGCAGTCATAATTCATCCAATTTTTGGTCTATTCTTAGATACACACTCACAGGGAATATTTGATGGAATAAAAATGTCCTAGGTAAGAGGTCTTTATCTGCCTGGGAGAGGTAAATAGTAGCTGTAGATGGATGTTGATTAACTTACCATTTTAGAATTTAAATGACTGGAAGAGGGGCGAGTAACTACAGCTTTTAGTCTAAATTTGCAAGGAAGGGACCTAAAGATAAGCTGCTTATGTGAGCAAGAGGCCAAACACCCTTGGTCTTCAGAATCTACAGGGTACTCTTCAGAGCGTCAGTTTACTCACTCATGTAAAGAGAATTCTACTCTCTCTCTCTCTCTCTCTCTCTATCTTACTTATGTAACCTCCTGAACAAACACATTCAAAGGTCACTTATATAGTTTGGTTCTTGATAGCAAAACACACTGTGAATATCTTCTTTAAATAGGTAACTCCTCTTAGGTTCTGTATTATATTAATATATTCCCTCTGGTTCTTTTTGCTAGTAGATTTTTCATGCTCTTTCCACAGTTGTTGGTGGCACCTTTTTTGTTGTTAAATGCAAAAGGAAGGCATGGTCCAATTATCTACTAATTACTAGTTCAATAATTACTTTATCACTACTTAGGCACCAAATTGTCTAAATAGCTTTTGTCTTTACAGTCTGCTCAGATTTGTCCCTTGAATATCCTTTGGCCTTTTCTCATTCTTTGATAATAATCTCCTAGGGAGTGGGTAAAATCCTCAGGAATAAAGGTATTGTAGGACTGTGATTGCTTTTAAAGATTCAGTGTGGACAGCGATCCAGCCTACAGACCCATCTCACCACAGCCCCACCTGGATCACACAGAGGAGAGTTGCACTTTATGCTGGGTCTGTGACATGGATCTTATTTTTCATTGTTGCTGCTGTTCACTAACTAGCCTGCAAACATTAGGAGAGCAAGGTGCCATATGGATAGAAAAATTCAGATGCTTTCAATAAAGCTCTCATTGGAAAGAGAAGCATGGTGCGTTTCAAACTCATTGAAGGTGAATAGGTGGTTGGGCCAGATAATCGAGGGATCCTGAGGAAAAGAAACAAAGCTACATTTTTTAAAAAACTACAAGAAAGTCGCCGTAAAAGCCACGGCAGGGTCGTTCTCTGCAGCTGGAGCATTTCCACAAGACACCCAACTGAGATGGAAGTGCCCAGTGTGGAAAAGTCGTTTGCCAGAAAGCATGGTCAGAAAAGGAAGCTGGATTCCTAAACATTTACCCCCAAAAGTTCTACAGCCAGAAAAGCTAGATGAGGTCTCTCTGAGGAGGAAGACTCACGTTCTGATTTCATGACTGCTCACAATTGCTATAGAAAGAAAACCCAAAGGATTCTAAAAGCCAGTGGTGGCTGGTGAGGGTGAGAAAGGCAGGTGACAGGTGGCAGGAACCAGGTCAGGAGGTAGGATGCCAGGGAACCGGTCGGGGCCTCCCCAGAAAACAGAAGGGCAGTGTGAGCAGGGTTTGTTTAGGAAGCGGGGGATACAGGTGAACCACAGAAATGCTTCATAACCTGGAGCGGGCAGCAGCTGAGCTCTTACCAATCCTTGGCCTGAGAGGGAGGAAACACACATATTTTGAGACAACCATGGGTGTTTAGTAGCAGGACAGGCCCAGCCCAAGGGGACCTTGCAGAGAGAGAACCAGAAAAAAAAGGACTCTGACCTCACTCTCCTCCCTCCCTCTGAGCTCATGCTGGGGCTTCCAGAGACTTTTCTTTGGCAGAACCCAGGTGGAAGCCAGAGGGCACTGAAGTCCTTCAACATAGATTGTGCAAGAAAGGGTGGAGGATGGGTCTTGGTAAGCAAAGAGAAGAAACTCAGCACATCCGGTAAAAGGAAGGCTTGAAGAACATAGTACCATCCAATTCCTCATTCCCATTTTTGTTTCTATTTAATTTGTCAGAGTCATCAGATTAGAAGTAATATTGGTTAGGAAGGGATTGGACTCAAATTTAATGAGCAGCCTGCACGCCTCAACCAGGCTTTTTAAAGTGAGCTCCAGCCTTCCGCCTACCTGTGTCATTGACTGGAACAGACAGACAGAATTTTTAGTTGTGCTTATAACCCTATGAGGAACTGTACGGAGAAAAGAAAGGTCCTGCGATAATTCTCAATGAACAAAAAGGAACAGGACAGAAAATGAGTCATAAAAACTGCAGACCAATAAACCTGAAGTCAGCATAGACACAGGTATATGTTATTAAAAATATCATGAGCACTTTAGCAAAGAAGTGAAAATCACTAGAACATGGGATAGTTCCAATAAGGACGTGTTATGTATGAACAAACAGTTCTTGGTTGCTAGGATTTTATGTGCACCATCATGTATTCATTTAACAAATATTTTGAATGCCTACCATGTTCCAGTTGATGTTCTGGATGCTGTGAATAATGCACTGAACACAGTGGACACCTGTGCTTAAGATTCTTAGTTTAGAATCGAGTGCAGAAGAAACTTTCTCAGGTAAACGTAAAAATAGAGTAATTTCAAGTAATTAAAGGAATGCAAAGCATATAAGCCATGTGATGGAAAATACAATGTTGTGAAGAAAATGGTGGTGGGCAATGCTGATTATCTTATTAAGAAAAGCTTGCATAAAGAGGATACCCTGGGCCATGGGTGGCTGTGAGGCATGCTGGTAGAACACCCTTCAACACTCAAGGCACAGCTGGTGCAAACACCCTGAGAACAAATGTGGCTTGTTCCATGAACACCAAAGGAAAGGGCATCCAGGACTGACCAGTAAAGAAGCCAGTTTTAGGAGATGAGGTCAGACAGGCTTGTGAGGGCCAGGCAATGAAGGGGTCCCTGGGCCTTAGTAAGCACTTTGAAATTTATTCTAAGTGTGGATGCAATTGTGTGCAATGGTCTTAAGAAAGAACAGGCTATGTGACTTGTATTTTGGAAAAGATCACCTTAGCTGTTACAGAGGGAATGGACCAGGTAGTGGAGGTGGGTGGCAGGAGTGACGAGGAGACTTTTTCGATAGTGCAGGAGATGAACGTGTCTTAAACTTAGAAAACAGCAGAGGAGATGAAGACAAGGAGTCAAATTCAAGGATGTATGTTGGAGACAAAACAAACAGGTTTATCAGTTGGCTTTGGGGAATAAGACAAATCAGCACCACAGATAACTCCTCTCTTGTTAGTTTCAGAAACTGGATGGAGTGGGGGACAATTTGCTGAGAGAATGAAACCTTGGGAGGAATCATGTAGGGGAAATAAAAGATTTATTAAGTTTTAGAATATAGTAAGCATGTTAGATCTGGAATATTGGACAGGCATGCAATAAAATATCTTATGATGTTTCTGTGGATGATGGGAAGTGAGAATTTGAATGAGAGGACATCCATCATTTATTCATTAATGTATTTATTCATCTGAAAACATTTTTATATACCTACTGTATATTAAGAATTTTTAAAATACTTGAGCTAAATATGTGTACAAAACAGACACAAATTTTTACCTTCTCCACCCTCCATGGACATACATTCTAGTTCAAGCAAACAAACAATAAGCAGAAAAATAAGTAAAATAGATAAACCATCAGACCTTGGCTTACACCAGGGCATTTGCATGAGCAATAGTCAGATTTGAGGTATGTTGTGAAGGTGGAACTATTAGGATCAACCGAGACAAAATTCATGTCTGAGAACAAAAACGTTCATGGTGTGAGCCTGAGCAACTGGAATGATGTCATTGACTGAGATGGGGAAGGTTCTAGGAAGAACATGTTTGGAACATGAAGATCAAGAGCTTGATTTAGGGCACACTAGTTTGGAATGCTTACTAGACAGCCAAGAGGAATTGCTGAACCTGGAGTTCAGGAAAGAGTTCCAGACAAGAGACACACATTTTATTCTATTATTTTATATTATATATTTTTATTTTTCCATAAGTTATCTGGGTGCAGGTGGTATTTGGTTACATGAGTAAGTTATTTAGCAGTGATTTGTGAAATTTTGGTGCAGCCATCAACCAAACAGTATACACTGCACCATATTTGCAGTTTTTGTCCCTTGCTCCCCTCCTAATCTTTCCCCCAATCCCTGAAGTCCATTGTATCACTCTTATGCCTTTGTATCCTCATAGCTTAGTTCCCACATATCAGTGAGAACATAAAATGTTTGGTTTTTTATTCCTAAGTTACTTCACTTACAATAACAGTCTCCAATCTCATCCAGGTCACTGAAATCCTGTTACTTTATCCCTTTTTATGGCTGCATAGTATTCCATCATATATATAATGTGTGTGTGTGTGTATGTATATATGCACACACATATATCTCACAGAGATGTAACTGTGAGATAGATATCTCACAGATATACATATATCTGTCTTATAGATACATATTATATATCTGTGAGATATCTATCTCACAGTTACATCTCTGTGAGATATATGTGTGTGCATATATCTTATACATATATCTATCTCATACAGTTCCTTTATCCATTTGTTGATTGATGGACATTTGGGCTGGTTTCATCATTTTGTAATAGTGAATTGTGCTACCATAAACATGCGTGTGCAAGTATCTTTTTTGAATAACTTCTTTTCCTCTGGGTGGATACCCAGCAGTGGGACTGCTGGATCAAGCAGTAGTTCTACTTTTAGTTCTTTAAGAAATCTCCACAGTCTTCCATAGTGGCTGTTTTAATTTACATTCCCACCAGCAGTGTAAAAGCGTTCCCTGTTCACTGCATCCTTGACAACATCTACTATTTTTTGACTTTTTTATTATCACCATTCTTGGAAGAGTAAGGTGGTATTATATTGTGGTTTTGATTTGCATTTCCCTTATCATTAATGACATTGAGCATTTTTTTTTTAATGTTTGTTGGCCTTTTGTATATCTTCCTTTAAGAATTGTCTATTAATGTCCTTAGCCCACTTTTTGATGGAATTTTTTTTGCTTACTGATTTGAGTTTGTTATAGATTCTGGATATTAGTCCTTTGTCAGATATATAGATTGTGAAGGTTTTCTCCCATTCAGTGGTTTATCTGTTTACTCTGCTGACTGTCCTTTTTGTTTTGCAAAAGCTCTTTAGCTTAACTAGGTCCCAGCTATTTATCCTTTTTTTTTTTTTTTTTTTTTTTGCATTTGGTTTTGGGTTCTTGGTCATGAAATATTTGCCAAAGGCAATGTCTATAAGGGTTTTTCCAATGTTATCTTCCAGAATTTTTATAGTTTCAGGCCTTAGATTTAAGTCCTAATCCACCTTGAGTTGATTTTTGTATAAGGTGAGAGATGAGGATCCAGTTTCATCCTCCTACATGTGGCTAGCTAACTATCACAGCACCATTTGTTGAAACGGTGTCCTTTCCCCACTTTATGCTTTTGTTTGCTTTGTTGAAGATCAGTTGGCTGTAAATATTTGGGTTTATTTCTGGTTTCTCTATTCTGTTCCATTGGTCTGTGCACTGGCTTTTATACAAGTACCATGCTGTTTTGGTGACTGTGGTCTTACAGTATAGTTTGAAATCAGGTAGTATGATGTCTCCAGATTTGTTCTTTTTGCTTAGTCTTGCTTTGGCTATGCAGGTTCTTTCTTAACTACATATGAATTTTAGAATTGTTTTTGCTAATTCTGTGAAGAATTATGGTGGTATTTTGATGAGGATTGCACTGAATTTGTAGATTGCTTTTGGTAGTATGGTGATTTTCACAGTATTGATTCTAACCATTCATGAGCATGGGATGTGTTTCCATTTGTTTGTACTGTCTATGATTTATTTCAGCAGTGTTTTGTAGTTTTCCTTGTAGAAGTCTTTTGACTCCTCGGTTCGGTATATTCCTAAGGTTTTTGCTTGTTTGTTTGTTTTTGGGGTTTTTTTTTTTTGCTGCTATTAAAAAAGGGATTGAATTCTTGATTTGATTCTCTACTTGGTTGCTGTTATGTAGAAGAGCTACTGATTTGTGTACACTAATCTTGTAATCTCAAACTTTGTTGAATTCTTTTATCAGTTTTAGAAGCTTTCTGGAGAAATCCTTAGGGTTTTTAAGGTAAACAATCATATTGTCAGCAAACAGTGACAGTTTAACTTCCTCTTTACCAATTTGGATGCCCTTTATTTCTTTGTCTTGTCTGATTGCTCTGGCTAGGACTTCCAGTACTGTGTTGAAGACGAGTGGTGATAGTGGGCATCCTTATCTTTTTCTAGTTCTCAGGGGGAACACTTTCAACTTTTCCCCATTCTGTATTATGTTGTCTGTGGGTTTTTCATAGATGGCTTTTATTACAGCCATCTGTAATAAGATGTCCCTTGTATGCCCATCTGGCTGAGAATTTTAATCATAAAGGGATGCTAGATTTTGCTGACTACTTTTTCTGCTGAGATAATTATGCAATTTTTCTTTCTAATTGTTTATGTGGTGTATCACATTCATTGACTTGTATATGTTAAACCGTCCCTGCATTCCTGGTATGAAATCCACTTGATCATTGTGGATTATCTTTTTGATACATTGTTGGATTCAGTTAGCTAGTATTTTATTAAGGATTTTAGTGTCTGTGTTCATCAAGGATATCAGTTTGTAGTTTTTTTTTTTTTTTTTTGGTTATGTCCTTTCATGGTTTTGGTATTAGGGTAATGCTGGTTTCATAGAATGAATTAGGGAGGGCTCCTTCTTTATCTCTCTTGTGGAATAGTGTCAAAAGAATTGCTACAATTCTTTGAATGTCTGGTAGAATTCTGCTGTCAATACATCTGGTCTTGGACTTTTTTTGTTGTTGGTAATATTAAATTACCATTTTAATCTTGCTGCTTGTTATTGGTCTGTTCAGGGTATCTAATTCTTCCTTATTTATGCTAGGAGGGTTGTATTTTTCCAAGAATTTATCCATCTCTTCTAGATTTCCTAGTTTATGTGCATAAAGGTATTCATAGTAACCTTAAATAATTTTTTTTTCTGTTTGGATTCCAGTGGTGTCAGTTGTAATATCTCCTGTTTCATTTATTAGGGAGGTTATTTGTATTTTCTCTCTTTTTGGGGGTTAATCTTGTTAATGGTCTATCAGTTTTATTTATCTTTTCAAAGAACCAGCTTTTTGTTTCATTTATCTTTTGTACTGTTTTTGTTGTTGTTGTTTCAGTTTCATTTAATTCTGCTCTGATCTTGGTTATTTCCTTTCTTCTCCTGGGTTTGGGTTTGGTTTGTTCTTGTTTCTCTTGTTCCTTTAAGTGTGACCTTAGAATGTCAGTCTGTGCTCTTTCAGACTTTTTGATGTAGGTGTTTAGGCCTATGAACACTACTCTTAGCACTGCCTTTGCTCTATCCCAGAAGTTTTGATAAGTGTTGTCATTATTATCAATCAGTTTAAAGAATTTTTAAATTTTCATCTTGATTTTGTTTTTGACCCAGTGCTCATTCAGGAGCAGGTTATTTAATTTCCATGTATTTGCCTGATTTAGCAGGTTCCTTGTGGAGTTTATTTCCAGTTTTATTCCACTGTGGTCTGAGAGAGTGCTTGATATAATTTCAATTTTTTAAAATTTATTGAGGCTTGTTTCGTGGTCTATCATATGGTCTAACATGGAAAAAGTTTCACGTGCTTTGAATAGAATGTGCATCCTATGGTTGTTGAATGAAATGTTCTGTATATATCTGTGAAGTCCATTTGTTCCAAGGTATAGTTTAAATCCATTGTTTCTTGGTTGACTTTCTGTCTTGATTACTTGTCTAGTACTAAAGTCCTCCACTATTATTATGTTGCTGTCTACCTCATTTCTTAGGTCTATTGATAATTGTTTTATAAATTTGGGAGCTCCAGTGTTAGGTGCATATATGTTCAGGATTGTGACATTTTCCTGTTGGACAAGGCTTTTTATCACTACATAATTTCCCTCTTTGTCTCTATTAACTGCTGTTGCTTTAAAGTTTATTTTGTCTGATATAAGAGCAGCTACCTCTGCTTACTTTTGGTGTTCATTTGCATGAAAAGCTTTTCTCCACCCCTTTACTTTAAGTTTATGTGAGTCCTTATGTGTTAGGTGAGACTCTTGAAGGCAGCACATAGTTGGTTGTATTCTTGTCTATTCTGTGGCTTTTAGAGGAGCACTTAGGACATTTACATTCAATGTTGGTATTGAAGTGTGAGGTACCCTTGCATTCATTATGCTTTTCATTGCCTGTGTACTTTGTATTTTTTGTTTTTTAACTTTTTTCTTTTTTGTTTCATAGGTCCTGTGTGATTTATGCTTTAAAGAGGTTCTGTTTTGATGTGTTTCCAGGACTTGTTTTAAGATTTAGAGCTCCTTTTAGCAGTTACTATAGTGGTGGCTTGGTAATGGCAAATTCGCTCAGCATTTGTTTGTCTGAAAAAAGACTGTATCTTTCCTTCATATAAAATGCCTAGTTTTGCTGGATACAAAATTCTTGGCTGATAGTTGTTTTGTTTGAGGAGGCTGAAGATAGGGCCCCAATCCCTTCTAGCTTGTAGGGATTCTGCTGAGAAATCTGCTGTTAATCTGATAGGTTTTCTTTTGTAGGTTACTTGGTGCTTCTGTCTCACAGGTCTTAAGATTCTTTCCTTCATCTTAACTTTAGATAACCTGATGACAGTGTGTCTAGGTGAAGATCTTTTTGCCATAAATTTTCCAAGTGTTTTTTATGCTTCTTGTATTTAGATGTCTAGGTCTCTAGCATGGCCAGGAAAAATTTCCCCAATTACTCCCTCAAATATGTTTTATAAGATTTTAGAATTCTTTTCTTCCTCAGGAACACTGATTATTCTTAGGTTTGGTCATTTTGTAGCAGGAGTGGCCGTGGGAAACGGATCGCTCAAACACTAAATAAAGGAGGGAAGAGTTTATTTGGCTGGGAGACCAGGCAGTAATTTGTCAAAAGCCCAGCTCATTAAACAAAGGAAGGTTCTGCCTTTACATAGACTTATACTTTAGATGTTACATGTGGAAGAATCTTAGGTTTATAGCATTAGGAATCACATATGAAAGGGTTCTGGTTTACAGTTTTAGGACTCACATGTGAAAAGATCTCTGTTTACAGTCTCAGGAATCACATATGAAAGGGTGAAAAGGTCTCTGGTTTGATCTTGTTTTAAGTAAAAACAGTGTCTTCCAGAGAGTTTCCCCAAGATTCAGGAGGCACCAGCTGGCCTGCTCTCTCTTCTATTGAGATGCACAATGGATGATAGAGGGGGAGGGAATCCCAGATGCCTGGGTCTCCTTCCTCAATGTAACATAATCCCGGCTTCTTGGAGGCTTTGTTTATATTTTTATATTATTTTTTCATTGTCTTTCTTGGATTGGGTTAATTTGAAGACCTTGTCTTCAAGCTCTAAATTTCTTTCTTCTACGTGTTCAATTTTGTTGCTGAGACTTTCCAGGCCATTTCATATTTCTAAAGTGTGTCCAAATTTCCTGAATTTTGTGTTGTTTTTTCCTTTAATCTATTTCCTTGAATATTTCTCCCTTCATTTCTTGTATCATTGTTTGGATTTCCTTGTATTGGGCTTTGCCTTTTTCTGGTTCCCCATACCCCGCTCAGTTAGCTTAATAACTAACTTCCTGAATTCTTTTTCAGGTAAATCAGATATTTCTTTTTGGTTTGGACCCATTGCTGGTGAACTAGTGTGATTTTTTGGGGGTATTAAAGAGCCTTATTTTTCATATTACCAGGGTTGGTTTTCTGGTTCCTTCTCATTTGGGTAGGCTCTGTTAGAGCAAAGGTCTAGGGCTGATGGCTATTGTTCAGATCTTTTTGTCCCACAGGGTATCCCCTTGATGTAGTATTCTCCCCCTTTTCCTAGGGATGTGGCTTCCTGTGAGCCAAACTGCCGTAACTATTGTCTGTCTTCTGAGTCTGGCCACTCGGTGAGTTGGCCTGGCTCTCGGCTGCTACTGGGATTGTCTCCACAGAGTCCTGTGATATGAACCGTCTATGGGTCTCTCAGCCATGGATACCAGTGCCTGTTCCGGTGGAGGTGGTGGGTTGGGAGGGAGGTGTAATGGACAACATGAGAATCTTTAGCTTTGGTGGTTTAATGCTCTATTTTTATGCTGTTTGGCCTCCTGACAAGAGGTGGCACTTTCCAGAAAGTATCATCTGTAGTACTGTGGGGAGGTGCCAGCGTTGGGCAGGACCCTGGCACTCTCAAGACTGTATGCCTTTGTCTTCTGCTACCAGGGTGGATGAGAGGGAAGGTGGGGGCAGGGCTAGACATGTCTGAGTTCAAACTCTCCTTGGGCAGATCTTCCTAGGGCTGCTGTGGAGGATGAGGGTGAGATTCCCAGTCACTGGAGTTGTGTACCCAGGAGGATTATGGCTGCCTCTGCTGACTCACACAGGGGATCAGGGAAGTGGGGGAAAGCTGGCAGTCACAGGCCTCACCCAGCTTCCACGCAAACTGAAGGGCAGTCTCACTCCCACTGTGCCCTCCCGAAACAGCCCTAAGTCTGTTTTCAGGCTGAGGGCAAGATGGCTTAAAAAGTTGCCCTGGGCTTCCACCTTCCAGCCGCAAAAGAAAAGGGCTTGGTTCTCCCCCTGCCTGGGAAGTCTGCAAGCCAGATTCATGCCCTCCCCCAAGATCCGGCCAGGAGGCTTCTTGCCCTGTTCAAATTGTTACAAAGTTCAGCTAGAGAATTCCTTCTCCCTGTGGAGTTTTACCCCTGCTCCTCTGTTCAATCCTGATGGGTCCCTGTGGTGCCAGGTTGGAATGGGCTGTTTGAGGACCCAGCAAGCTCCCAGGGCCTTTCTGCTGCTTCCTCTACCTCTGTATTTCAGTCCTCTTACTTGACTCAGCCCCATGTAAAGTTATAAACTTCTCCCACAAACAGACCTTCAGCTTCTCCAGTGGAGGTGTGTATTTGGGAGAGGAGAGTCTCTCTTCCCACTTTCACAGCTGGGGTACGCACAGCATTTGGGGTGTCTCCTGGGTCCTGCAGGGGCAGTCCACTTCCTTCAGAGGGTCTCACCACTCAGGTCCTTGAATGATCATGAGTAATGTGATCTCACATTTTTGAATCATCAATAAATAGATGATATTTAAAGCCACAAGGAGGAATGAGATCACCCAAGGACTCGAGACAGGCAGAAAATAATTCTGGACTGTTCAGAACAGTCCGATGTTTGTGGGATGTGTAGATGAGAAGAAACAAGGAAAGGTGATTAAAACAAAACAAAAAAAAAAAAGAAGCTCATGAGGTAAGAAGATGTAACATGCACATTGCCCCAGAACCCTTGGAATTCCACAGAAGGCATCGTCCATCCCTGTTCAAAATGTCAGTTAATAAGTGGAGTGAGGAAATTGACGGCATGCAAATCTCAGTTGTACATGATACAGAACTGAGAATTATAATAAAAATGCTCTATCACAGATCCAAGATCCTAAAATATTTCAACAGGCTGCCGTGCCAATGGACTGTGTCCAGTGAGATGATATTTTAGAGAGAAATGCCAAATTTAACTCTCAGGCTCAAAACCCTCGGTGTACTAGAACAATCACCATGAAGATGTAGCTGAGGACCAGCGTGCAAAAAGACTTAGGAATTGGGAGTCAATAACGCAGTGTAGCTTCCCAAGTAGAGTCACAGGGAGTTGGCTGGGGTTGATCAAAATCCGGCGCTTAAAATGAACTACTAAAATCTAGTTCAATTCTCTTCTTTGTCAATCCATACCTGGAACACCATTTTCAGTTCTGGGACTACAAATTAAGTTTAGGTCCTAAACTGAGACTGATGGACAATTGAATGCTGAAAGAAGATAAACCATCATCTCTGAGGATACTAATCAACCCGAGAGTATCTGGAGAAGAATGTACAGAGTAGCTACAGAATAATAATAGTTGGTAGAACTGAGAGTTATTTAAACCGGAGAAAGAGACATTCTATGGGACATTGCGCAGGAGACTACTGTGAATTTCCCAACCCTTTTTAGGCAAGAACTATACTTTCTAGCTGTCTCATAGTTAGAAAGGGCTAGAAAGAGATGATACTAGAAGAGGCTGGAAGTGTAGGCAGGGGTTAGAACACATAGGCTAGGACTTGTTTGCCATGTGAAGTATTCTGTTGTCTCTTCTAAGAGCCAAAGAAAGTCATGGTTGTGTTTTAAGTATGAGATAAGGACATCATCAAAAATGAAGTTATGAAAGATTACTATCTGCAGTGAAGAAAACAGTGTAGAGCAGGATTAAGAGTAGTTGAAACATTTGTAATGATTTACACTAGAACCAAACAGTTTGGAGTACAACAGGGGCAGTGGATACAGGAAGAAAGGGATAGATTTGAAAAATACATAAACTCATCTTTTTTTTTTTCAGGAAAAATCAACAGGACTTGGTATTGGGTTGGACAGAAGGACATGGGAAAGAGTAGTACCAACAATGACTTAGATGGGTAATAAAATGAAAGGCAGCCATCCACTAGATGTTGTTTATTATAAATCTATCTATCTGCCTACCTATCATTGATCTCTGTATATATAACATTTATAGCTTTATTACCTATCATCTATATTCATAACCATACCTTACCCACATATTTATCTATTATGTCTATTTATATAGAAAGGCATGAGTTTCCCTAAGAGGTAATGCATTATTTCCTGTCCTGTCCCCAGGTAAGATCAATGAAAGCTAGAAAATTCCCCAGTGGAGATGTTAAAAAGAGAATTCCATCATATTATGAAAAATTCATAGGCTGTTCTAAAACATATTATCACTGATCTTCCTAAGAAAATGTCAAGAATTCTATTAAGTGGATGGAGTCATTGTGACATTATTTCACAGATAAGAAGAGGCAGACGCCAAGATAGAAACTTTCCAAAGTTACTGTGATAAGTGATGATAGAAAAATGAGTTTTTCTTCTTGAGAGCCTCAATTATTTTCTCCCATTATTCGGAAAGCTCCTAACATCCCATGTCCATCACTTAGTCATGGAACAGCTCTGCTTTGCCGTCTTCCATTCTGAAGAAACATGTGGTCCCATGCATCAGAACCATGGCATGAGGCAGACCTTTTCTTTGTTTCATATATATATAATTGCACTTTAGGTTCTGGGGTACATGTGTAAAACATGCAGGATTGTTGCATAGGTACAGACTTGGAAATGTGGTTTGCTGCCTCCATCCCCCCGTCACCTATATCTGGCATTTCTCCAGCTGTTATCCGTCTCCAACCATCCTAACCCCTACTGTCCCTCACCTATTCCCCCTCAACAGACCCCAGTGTGTGATGCTCCCCTCCCTGTATTCATGTGTTCTGATTGTTCAACACCCGCCTATGAGTGAGAACATGCGGTGTTTGTTTTTCTGTTCTTGTGTCAGTTTGCTGAGAATAATGGTTTCCAGATTCATCCATGTCCCTACAAAGGACACAAACTCATCGTTTTTTTATGGCTGCATAGTATTCCATGGTGTATATGTGCCACATTTTCCTTGTCCAGTCTATCATGGATGGGCATTTGGGTTGGTTCCAGGTCTTTGCTATTGCAAATAGTACTGCAATTAACATATGTGTGCATGTGTCTTTATAATAGAACAATTTATAATCCTCTGGGTATATACCCAGTAATGGGATTGCTGGGTCAAATAGAATTTCTATTTCTAGGTCCTTAAGGAATTGCCACACTGTCTTCCACAATGGTTGAACTAATTTACACTCCCACCAACAGTGTAGAAGTGTTCCTGTTTCTCCACATCCTCTCCAGCATCTGTTGTCTCCAGATTTGTTAATGTTGCCATTCTAATTGGCTTGAAATGGTATGTCAATGTGGTTTTGATTTGTATTTCTCTAATGACCAGTGTTGATGAGCTTTTTTTCATATGTTTGTTGGTCTCACAAATGTCTTCTTTTGAAAAGTGTCTGTTCATGTCCTTCACCCACTTTTGAATGGGTGTGTTTTTTTCATGTAAATCTGTTTTAGTTCTTTGTAGATTCTGGATATTAGCCCTTTGCAAGATGGGTAGATTGCAATTTTTTTCCCCATTTTATTGGTTGCTGGTTCACTCTAATGACTGTTTCTTTTGCTGTGCAGAAGCTCTGGAGTTTAATTAGATCCCATTTGTTTATTTGGCTTTTGTTGCCAATGCTTTTGGTGTTTTAGTCATGAAGTCCTTGCCTATGCCTATGTCCTGAATGGTTTTGTCTAGGTTTTCTTCTAGGTTTTTGATGGTGTTAGGCCTTATGTTTAAGTGTTTAATACATCTGGAGTTAATTTTAGTGTAAGGTGTCAGGAAGAGGTCCAGTTTCTGCTTTCTGCACATGGCTGGCCAGTTTTCCCAACACCATTTATTAAACGGGGAATCCTTTTCACATTGCTCGTTTTTGTCAGGTTTGTCAAAGATCCAATAGTTGTAGATGTGTGGTATTGCCTCTGAGGCCTCTGTTCTGTTCCATTGGTCTATATTTCTGTTTTGGTACCAGTACCATGCTGTTTTGATTACTGTAGCCTTGTAGTATAGTTTGAAGTCAGAAAGTGTAATGCCTCCAGCTTTGTTTTTTTACTTAGAATTGTCTTGGCTATGTGAGCTCTCTTTTGGTTCCATATGAAGTTTAAGGTGTTTTTTTTCCAGTTCTTTTTAGAGGGTCACAGGTAGTTTGATGGGGATAGCACTGAATCTATAACTTACTTTGGGCAGTATGGCCATTTTCATAATATTGATTCTTCCTAACCATGAGCATGGAATGTTTTTCCATCTGTTTGTGTCCTCTCTTATTTCCTTGAGCAGTGGTTTGTGGATCTCCTTGAAGAGGACCTTTACATTCTTTGTTAGTTGTATTCCTAGGTATTTTATTCTCTTTGTAGCAATTGTGAATAGCATTTCATTCTTGATTTGGCTCTCTTTAAGTCTGTTATTGGTGTATAGGAATATCTGTGATTTCTGCACACTGATTTTGTATCCTGAGACTTTGCTGAAGTTGCTTATCACTTTAAGGAGATTTTGGGCTGAGGCAATGGGGTCTTCTAAATATACAATCACGTCATCTGCAAATAGAGACAATTTGACTTCCTCCTTTCCTAATTGAATACCCTTTATTTCTTTTTCTCGCCTGATTGCTCTGGCTAGAACTTCCAATAATATATTGAATAGAAGTGGTGAGAGAGGGCATCCTTGTCTAGTGCCAGATTTCAAAGGGAATGCTTCCAGTTTTTGCCCATTCAATATGATATTGGCTGTGGCTTTGTCATAAATAGCTTTTATTATTTTGAGATACATTCCATCAATACCTAGTTTATTGAGAGTTTTTAGCATAAAGGGCTGTTGAATTTTGTCAAAGGCCTTCTCTGCATCTACTGAGATAATCATGTGGTTTTTGTCTTTGGTTCTGTTTATGTGGTGGATTATGTTTATAGACTTGTGTATATTAAACCAGACTTGCATCCATGGGATGAAGCCTACTTTATCATGATGGATAAGCTTTTAGATGTGCTATTGCAATCGGTTTGCCAATATTTTATTGAATATTTTTGCATCTATGTTCATCACGGATATTGGCCTGAAGTTTTCTTTTTTTGTTGAGTCTCTGCCAGGTTTTGGTATCTGGATGATGTTGATCTCATAGAATGCTTTGAGAAGGATTCCCTCTTTTGGTATTGTTTGGAATAGTTTCTGAAGGAGTAGTACTAACTCGTCTTTGCATGTCTGGTAGAATTCAGCTGTGAACCCATCTCGACCTGGGCTTCTTTTTGATTGGTAGGCTATTAAATGCTGCCTCAACTTCAGCCCTTGTTATTGGTTCAGGGTTTCAACTTCTTCACGGTTTAGGCTTGGGAGGGTGCAAGTGTCCAGGAATTTATCCATTTCTTCCAGGTTTACTGGTTTGTGTGCATAGAGTTGTTTGTAGTAATCTCTGATGGTAGTTTGTATTTCTGTGGAATCAGTAGTGATATCTCCTTTATCGTTTTTATTGTATCTATTTGATTCTCCTCTCTTTTCTTTTTTATTAATCTGTCTAGTGGTCTATTTTGTTGATCTTATCAAAAAACTGGCTCCTGGATTTATTGATTATTTGAAGAGTTTTTTGTGTCTCTATCTCCTTCAGTTCTGCTCTGATGTTAGTTATTTCTTGTTTTCTGCTAGCTTTTGAGTTTGTTTGTTTTTTTTTGATCTTGCTCTTCTAGCTCTTTCAATTTTGATGATAGGGTGTCAATTTTAGATCTTTCCTTGCTTCTCATGTGGGCATTTATTGCCATAAATTTTCCTCTAGACACTGTTTTAAATGTGTCCCAGAGATTCTAGTACGTTGTGTCTCCATTCTTGTTGGTTTCAAAGAACTTCTTTATTTCTGCCTTCATTTCATTATTTATCCAGTCAACATTCAAGAGCCAGTTGTTCAGTTTCCATGAAGTTGTGCAGTTCTGAGTTAGTTTCTTAATCCTGAGTTCTAATTTCATTGCACTGTGGTCTGAGAGACTGTTTGTTATGATTTCCATTCTTTTGCATTTGCTGAGTAATGATTTACTTCCAATTATTAGGTTAATTTTAGAGTAGGTGTGATGTGGTTCTGAGAAGAATGTATATTCTGTGGGTTTGGGGTGGAGAGTGCTGTATACGTCTATTAGGTTTGCTTGGTCCAGATCTGAGTTCAAGTCCTGGATATTCTTGTTAATTTTCTGTATCATTGATCTAATATTGACAGTGGAGTGTTAAAAGCCTCCCACTATTATTGTGTGGGAGTCTAAGTCTCTTTGTGGGTCATTAAGAACTTGCTTTATGTATCTGTGTGCTCCTGTATTGGGTGCATATATATTTATGATCGTTAGCTCTTCTTGTCACATTGATTCTTTTACATTATGTAATGCCCTTCTTTGTCTCTTTTGATCTTTATTGGTTTAAAGCCTATTTTATCAAAGACTAGGATTGCAACTCCTGCTGTTTTTTCTTTTGCTCTCCATTTACTTGGTAAGTCTTCCTCCATCCCTTTATTTTGAGCCTATATATGTCCTTGCATGTGAGATGGGTTTCCTGGATACAGCACACTGATGGTTTTTGACTTTTTATCCAATTTGCCAGTCTGTGTCTTTTCAATGGGGCATTTAGCCCATTTACATTTAAGGTTAATATTGTTATGTGTGACTTTAATCCTGCCATTTTGATGCTAGCTGGCTGTTTTGCCCATTAGTTAACACAGTTTCTTCATTATGTCAATGCTTTTTACCATTTGGTACGTTTTTAGAATGGCTGGTACTGGTTGTTCCTTTCTATGTTTAGTTCTTCTTTCAGCAGTTCTTGTAAGGCAGGCCTGGTTTTGATGAAATCTCTGGATGGAGAATGAGCCTGATGAATCGACAAAAACAGGCTTCAGAAGGTGGGTAATAACAAACCTTCTGACATTTTATTTCTCCTTTGCTTATGAAGCTTAGTTTGGCTGGATATGAAATTCTAGGTTGAAAGTTCTTTTCTTTAAGGATGTTGAATACTGGCCCCCTCTCTCTTCTGGCTTGTAGGGTTTCTGCCAAGAGATCTGCTGTGAGTCTGATGGGCTTCCCTTTCCTGACCTTTATCTCTGGCTTCCTTTAGCATGTTTTCCTTCATTTCAACCCTGGTAAATCTGATGATTATATGCCTTGGGGTTGCTCTTCTTGAGGAATATCTTTGTGCTGTTCTCTGTATTTCCTGGACTTGAATATTGGCCTGCCTTGCTAGGTTGGGGAAGTTGTCCTGGATAATATCCTGAAGAGTGTTTTCCAGCTTGGATTCATTCTCTCCATCACATTCAGGTACACCTATCAAACGTAGATTAGGTCTTTTCACATAATCCCATATTTCTTGGAGGCTTTGTTCATTTCTTTTCACTCTTTTTTCTCTAATCTTGCATTCTCATTTTGTTTCATTGAGTTGATCTTCAATCTCTGATATCCTTTCTTCTGCTTGGTCTATTCAGCTATTGAAACTTGTATATGCTTCATGAAGTTCTCGTGTTGTGTTTTTCAGCTCCATTGGGTCATTTATATTCTTTTTTTTAAGCTGTTTATTCCCATTAGTATTTCGTCAAATCCTTTTTTCAAGGTTCTTAGTTTCTTTGCATGGGGTTAAAACATGTTATTTTAGCTCAGAGAAGTTTATTACGCACCTTCTGAAGCCTGTTTCTGTCAATTCATCAGACTCATTCTCCATCCAGCCTTGTTCCATTGCTGGTGAGGAGCTGTGAGCCCTTGGAGGAGGAGAGGCGTTCTGGTTTTGGGTGTTTTCATCCTTTTTGCGCTGGTTTCTTCCCATCCTTTTGGATTTATCTACCTGTGGTCTTTGTAGTTGGTGACTTTCGGATGGGGTCTCTGAGTAGACGTCCTTTTTGTTGATGATAAAGTTATTTCTTTCTGTGTTTTAGCTTTCCTTTTAACAGTCAGGCCCTTCTGCTGTAGGACTGCTAGAGGTCCACTCCAGACCCAAGGCAGACCTTTTCAATCCATCCATGCATGGGACAAATGCTTCCTTCCTGCTCTTTGTCATACACTCAGACATGTCTATGTCTGTCACTGCACTGGCCCTGTGTATTCTTACTAATATAGTTCCACGCTTAAATCCTGGTGGTGTAAAGCATCAGTTTTGGAGTCAGACATTCTTTTTAGTCATGTGACTTCAAATAACTTATTTTTTTTTCTACCAGCCTCAATTTTTTCATCTGCAAAATCGCCATGATGGCCATTTCTCTTGCTGATAGAGCATTAATACAATGTTTTGTAAACAGGCTGCATGGTGTGAGCCACGTAGCAAAATACAACTGCCTAGTAAAAAAGATAGTCTGTTTATTTTGTACAGTCGAATTGTTTTTCAGTGGTTGAATTGCATGTTTATTACTATCTCCCGATTTTATTGCAACAAAGAAAATTCCTTTAAGTCCAGGATGTATTTTTCTAGAATGATATGGATTCTGGGTTCCATCATTACACCAAGATTGATATACTAGAAGGCTAAATTTGCTACCTGTTTCATATCTTAGAAAGGAATTTAAGTTTTGTCTCTTTTTTAAAGATGAATCTGTTGCATACACTAAGAGGTGTGTAATAATACTCTCACATTAAGTAAAATAATTAACTGGCTAGTCGCACACATTTTCAAAATGAAAATGACAGATTCAATAGATAGAGCTCTCAGATCTCTGCTAACATGCTTTGGAAAATCCTTTCCTTAATCATTCCATTGCTTTTCCATATGTTGTCTTATTATACTTGCATATAACTGCAAATTCATGGAAACGAATAGGCTCCATTTCCATTTAAAAATTGTCAGGAAACAGATCTGCTTGGAACCATACAGTGCAGTTTAAGTATTTCCTTCCAGTTTGTTGCTGACAGGTTTAGGAAAAATAAGTTCTGTAAAAAGTCACTTTGAACTGTAACTACCATATCCCTTAGGTCATAATTTTAAAGAATTCTACTGCAGGGCAGCCATTCTGTTGTTTAATGATACAGCTACCCATAAGGCATTAAAATGTTCCTTCTTCCCATTCCTATTTATGTTACTCATGTTTTTACAATTACAAAAAGCTTAAATGGCAACTTTTCCCATTTTTCTGATCTCGACATAATATTCTCTGACACACACCATCATTTCATTAGAGAAATTTTTATACATCCACTTGCTATCCCCTTGGGGATTCACAGCAAGCTCTGTGAATATAGTACAAAGAGAAAAATACACAGACAAAAAAATATCCTAACATTAGATGAATTAACAAACCAAAAAATCACTGCTGGTGAACCAAAAAAATTAAATTGATTCTGAAGAAAAGTGCTGATTCTTTAGGAAAATGTGATTAGAGGTAGCCTGGCCTTGAGCTTAAGATTGTCAAAGAACCCTGTTAGGTGTTTGTTAAATCCTTTTTGACGGGAAGTTCACAGTATAAAAAAATACATTTCAAAGCTTTAAATCTTAGCTGAAGCCTGATCTTCAATGTTTAATATCACCAACCAAGCACTTTGATTTAAGTATCAATGACCAGCTACAACGGGACAGGTAGGTGTGTTGGCTTCATTCAGGGTCGCAGTGCTAGCCATGTCCTCTTGAAGACAGGAGTCGTTTCTCCCCTGCCTTGCCGCGTGTGTTTTATTAATGAGGAATAGTGGGTAGGACCTTTCTTCACATGCCTCGCTATTATTCTGATTTTTCAAGCACATTTTCCATAGGAAGTACGGTTTCTTTTGAAGGTTTTAAGATCTATTTTGTAAATAAATGAAAAGTAGTTACCTCCTTTACCCAAAATTCTATATAACCATACTTGTCCTGTAATTTTTTGGCCAACGATTTTCTTTTTTTCAGCCTGCAAGTGTTGCCCAGCGTCTGTTCCTTTCTGTTGGAAGCCTGAATTTATCCAGGAATCCACCTTTTACTGACTGCATTTGGAGGAAGCTGATCTTAGCGAGTTATGGTGATACTGTCCCCATGGTTATGATGAATTTAGGAAGCCTGTCTTGGACTAACCTGGGTATCTGGTGATTGCTACCAGTTTAGGGTAGATTGATGGCCTCATTGGATACAGTCTGGCTGTTTGCATAGCCAAGCGAATCCAGTCTTAAACAGTGGACCAATAAATTCTGCTTTCTGTCTAAGCCAGTTTGGTTTGAGTTTGAAAAGTTTCTAACAGAGGCAGCATTCTGTTATTTGGTGCCTGCCTGAGAGAAGAGTTTAGGCTCCACACACAGAGCATAGCCATCATGACTCACTATGTAAAATATGATAGATTGATTTAGTCTTTTCATTCCTACAGGACACTGAACGTTTTCTTTTTCCTTAATTTATTGAAAAACGTGTAGAAGAAAAAAGTGATAATGACTTTAATTTTGTGTGTGTGAATATCCCAAAACACGCCTTCTTTGGCATTGCTGTAAAGAGCAGCACATGTATTTATTGTAAAGCCACCGAGTGACACACCCTGTGCTCAGTGTTTCACTTCCACACTCATTACATTTCACATCACCCTGTGAAGTAGAGGTACCATCATTACCTTCCGTTTGCAGATGACAAAAGTGAGGTGCACAAAGGCCATTTACCTCCCCCAAAGTCTGCTCACTTATACACTCTGAGACCAGGTATCTAAATTCGCTCCATCTGATTCATTCCCCGGCACCAGCATGGTTACTGAGTTTCTGTCGCGGGATGGACACCAGTCCAAGTGCTACAAATACGGCATGAACACAACAGGCACTACCCCTATTCCCCTGGGGATTGGATGCTGGACAGAAACAAGATACGTTAGGTGTAAAGAAACTCCATGGAGAAAAGGTAAGTGAGGATAAGGGAGCACAAAGCATGCAGGATACTCTTCAGACAGGGTGGTCAGAAAAGGCCTTACTGATGAGGCTGGATTTTGTGCATCATGATCTGAACTACACCTTACAGCATGCCAAAATCAAATTCACCCTAAAATGTAAGCCAGGTAAAGCTGGGTGGCACCTGCAAATCAGGTAGACCCTGAGGTTTCCTGGAATTTTGAGTTGGGCTGTAAGTGGTCTTTCTTGTGAGAAACACAAGTTTCACAGATACAAGAGCGGACTGGAGGCTTGGCAGCTGGCACAAAACCTGAAGTATGAATCCTCACGTACTCCAGCCTTTGTAAAAGGTGTTTTATAAGATTTTAGATGCTACAGAGTGAGTCAGTCCTTAGAAAGCAAGTCAAGAGGCCAGGAAACACTGGCTCTGAGCAAGTGGAACCTGAGACTTCGTCACAAACGTGTCCTTCAATCAGTTTCCAGTTCTCCTTCCTGTTCTGCCTTCAACTCTTATATGAGTTTAATTCAAAGGTCATTGCTGGCTACAGAGCAAACAAGCTCTGACATTGTCCAGCGGACACTAGCACAGAGGAAGAGGATGAAGTTCACCGAAGAATGTGAGGGGCATGAAGGATGATGTAGGATGGCTAAGCGTCACGAGTGCTGGAGGTCCCCAGGACTCTGAAAGGAGGGAAGGCTGCACCGTCTGGAGGGTTCGCTCATGACAAGGATTAACGGGCTCGGGGCTGAGTTATCAAACCTGAGGTGCCTTCAGAATGATCAAGGGAAAATGCAGCTCAAGCTGCCTGCCTTGGTTCATGCCGTGAACGTTCTCCATAGGTGATGTACAGTCAGAATTCATCTCTTCTCCGTGGAAAATACACTTCACAATAACACTACTTTTTTATTTTTAGGGAACCCTTCATTCAAGGAGATAAAAATTTATATCACAATTGGGGATTGTAGGGGAGTATTTTCAACCCCAGAAAGAGGAACTCAGGCCTGGATAAGCCAAGGCTACAGTGACGTTAGACCAGGGATGGGCAAATCCGTCTGCAAAAGCTGTCATTTTTGTATGTCCTGCAGCTACAAATGCTTTATGCATTCAAATAAGTGGTTAAAAAAATCAAAAGAAGTACACTGCTTTGTGACACATGAAAATTATATGTAATTAAAGTTTCAGCTCTCATAAAGTTTCAGCTTTTACTGGAACTCAGTTACACGCATTCGCTTACATGTTTATGGCTGCAGTGGAATCACTGCACGGAGACCGTGTGGCTTGCCAGGCTGAAAATATTTACTACCTGTCCCTTCACACACTGTTTGCCAACCCCACGGTTTTCAACTCTTCTCTTTGAGCTCTTTCTTCTTTTATATAACAAGTATTCATGTAACAAATAAAGTAGCACTTACCTTGCTGTTCTAGAACCACAATTAATATAATCTACCCATACACATATTTTTAAAATGCATACAGTATTTTCACTGAATTACAAATAAAAAAACAGTTTATAAGAAAATAATATGTATTCAAATATATAAATCTGGGGGCCAGGCACAGCACTGTAAGCCATAATGGTGCACTCAGATACCTGCACCTTTGGGTAGAAGGGCGTGAATGAGACAAATCACATGCCTGTGTTGACAACCCAAACATCACAACTGGCACTGCTGCTGTTGCTTCATGAGAGGGTTGACTGACAATAGCAGGTGCTTTTGATGGAGCACACGGCCATCGGCAAATTGGTTTATGGGGAAGGAACTTCTATCTGGTCTCCGCTCTCCTCTCAGTGCATTACGTTGGCTGAACCCAAGCAGAAGCCAGTGGGCAGGGCTGTCTGTTTGATGTAATCCATAAAGGAAAGACCCCAGGGGCACAAACCAGGGTGGAGAAGAACAAACAGTGGGTACACACAGCAGGTGGAGAGTATACCAACCACCATCATCTCAGTAAATAACCTGACTTCCCCAAATCCTCCAAGCCAAACCTTTAGATATTGTCTAACCTAATAGCCACTAGCACACACTGTTGCTGATGTCAATATTAATTTTTTTCATTCAGTTATTTAGTTACACCATCCACATTTCTAGAACTCAGCAACCACATGGCTATGGCCACCATAGTGAATGGCTTCGATGATAGAACACTTGTATCGTCTCGGAGAGTTTCACTAGGCAGTCTGTCTAGTCTAGTCTCACATTTGCTGCCTCCTGTTCAAACACAGTCCTCATCCAGTCATTAAGCAAGTCCTGGGGCTAATACTTGGGAAACACATCCTGAGACCTTCCACTTATCTTCAGTCTCCTCATCACCCTATTCCAAGTTGTCGTCCTTTCTACCTGGACCATCAGAGGAGCCTGCAAGTGGTCTTTCTATTTCCAATACTGATCTCTCCCTGCACATCTGATCTCCCCATAGCATTCAGAGTGATAGTAAACAATAAATCATGATTGTATCAGATTTAAACATCTTGAACCAGAAATCCTGCTACATGTGCCATGTATGATAGGGTCTCCAGTACCCAGCTCCCACCTACCCTGACCTCGTCTCTCCTGGTACTGTTTCCCCCTTACTCACTTCAGCTGCACTGGACCTTTTTCCATTCAAAAGCACTCAGAGCTGGCCCCTGCTCTGGGCTTCGGCACCCACTTTTCTTTCTGTCTGGAAAGTCAGCCCTTCTCAGCTTCCCAGGCTGGGCCCTTCCTTGAACTACGTCTGAGCTCAAATATCATCTCTGCAGGGACAACCTAGTCTGAAAGAGCACATCTCAATGAGTTCCCTCTATGATACCCTATTCTGTTTTCTTCCAAGCATGTATTAATTCTGAAATTATCTTGCTCAATTATTTTTGACATATTTCCCAGCTGCTTCCCCTGAGTGGCATGAGCTCCGCTAAATCTCAAGACAAAGGCAAGTGTCCAGCACATAGTGGGCCCAGGAAGTGCTTTTCGAATAGAATGTGTTTCTGCAGTGCCTCTCAAATGAGGTACATCATGAGTATTTGTTCATTGACAGCAACTGGTTGTACAATAGCTGGGGCTGTAATAACCACATGGCGAGCAGCAAAAGCAGTCAGTCTCCTGCGTTTGTTTTGTACTACAGGCCTTTAAAAGCACTGAAGTTCGGCCGCCACCGCCGTCCCATTATAAATCACCTCTGGAGAGGACCGCTCATTAGGGAACATCAGAGGCAACAGAGTGGGCTGAAAAGAAAAGGCAGTGGCTTTGTGCATAATAAATAATTCATTTTCAGATGACTTTTTCTATTTCAATAAGACTTCTCAATTTTGTATTTTTATGAGTGTACCTCCTTGCATTTGCATTTTCCAAAGATCTTTTCGCATATGGAACTGATCAACAGCCTACGCTCTGTTTCCCGTGTGAGAGGGGTGTAGTGGACTGGTTGTGAGCTTAGACTCTGGAGCTCATCCATCTGGAATCTAATTTCAGCTCAGCTTCTTAGCTGGGTAGCTTGGGGCCTTTCTTCAAACTCTGTGTGGCCTCATTCATCTGTGAAATGGAGGTAATAGTCATACCAACTTCACTGGGTCATTGTGGGAATTAAGTTCCGTGTGTGTGTGTGTGTGTGTATGTGTGTGTGTGTGTGTGTGTGTGTCTGTCTGTCTGTCTGTATATATCTATATACATATACATGAACTTTCTTACATCTTGAATCAGAGATCCTGCTGCAGGTACCGTGGCTGAGGAGGTCTCTAGAACCCAGCTCCTGCCTACCCTAGCCTCATTTCCTTGCATTCCCCCATATATACACAAAGTTCTTAGAACCATATCTGGTACCTAATAACAGAAAGTATTTGGTGTAATTACTGTGAATGCTGTTTAGGGAGCAGTGGCCACTCAACAAACACACAAAGTGAGAAAGTGCTTTAGAGAAGAGATTTTCTCAAGGCCGACTGCAGGATCTTAATTTGCACTTGGTTGAGAAAGTGTAAAAGTGAAAGCCATAGTGTGCTGTGTAGTGTGACTGAATTTTCAGAAAGTCTGAGCAAAACAACAGAGGGTATCTGGCACATTAATTAACAGGCCGACACAGGAAAAGAATGCTATGAACAGTCAAATGAAAAGAGCCAGGAATGTGCTTTTATGCCAAAAATTTAAAAATATATATATATATATATTTTACTCAAGCCAGGAAAGGAAGCTGCCTTCCCTAATCTGACAGACTTTTCTCAAGTCCTGATCTTAGTGGATGACTGTCACCACACATCATCTGTGCTGACTTTCAAAATGGCTGGGAGACAGGTCACTTGGGTTACCATCTCTTCGCAAATGCATGTATATCACAACGAGAGAGACGGCTGTTCTCTTACAAGCCTTGACTGAGCACCTACTATGGGCTGGTCCTGTGCTTTCTGTGGGGTGATATCAGAAGGACAGGGCTTGAGCAGAATCACGGTATTGAAAGGATGTGACACAAACCAAGTGACCACGCCAGGGGAATACGTCCCAAAGATTCTGAGGATGAGGAGAGAGGGTGGTTGGTGAAAAGGAAGTTCATTTTATTTAAGGAGAGAAACGAACTTGATTCCACACAGCTTATTTAACATGCATGTCGTCAGAAGGATTACAACAGAAAAGTTATATCGTTCTAAAAATATGAGTAAGTTTTGTCTGCTAAGATCACAGGAATGGAAATTTTCTACCAAATCAGAGATTTAGGAGAGCATGTCTTAATCAGGAAGATTTAGGAAGACGCAGGTGAGATTAGGAGGGAAGAGATTCCTAGATGATTACTTTATTGTAATCCCAAGAATCATATGAGGAAAGAACTCAGCATTCAACAAAGTAGGTGGAGGGTCAGGCCAAGAATAACCTGCATCGCTTCACCTGTGGTCACCTGGGTTATGGAGCCCACTGCTCATACAAATGAGAAAATGGCATCTCAGTATGAAATATCACAGGTCAGGAGGGAGTCACTGGAGTCTAGCAGCTTCCAAAAAAGCTTGGAGGTTGGAGAGGTTTAGGTGGGTGCTGTGGTTGAATGTTTCTTCCAAAATCATGTTGAAACTGAATCCCTGATGTGGCAATATTGAGAGGCGGGTCCTTCAAGAGGTGACTGGGCCATGAGGGTTCTATACTTGTGAGTGAATCAATCCATGTGTGGGTGAAGTAATCACTCATGGGTGAATGGACTGATGGGTTATCATGGGAGTGAAATTGGTGGCATTGTAAGAAGAGGCAGAGAGACCGAGACAGCACATTAGGTCACTCAGCCCCTCACCATACAACACCCAGCCCCACACACCTCGGGACTCTGCAGAGAGTCCCCACCAGTGAGAAGGCCTTCACCAGATGTGGCCCCTTGACCTTGGACTTCTCAGCCTCCATAACTTTAGGAAATAATGTTCCTGATAAATCACCCAGTTTCAGGCATTCTGCTGTAAGCAACAGAAAATAGACAAATACAGCAGGGTTCAAAGAATAAAATGAGATGAGGAAGGACTTCGAGTGCAAATCAAAGGGCTGTACTGAGCTCATGTCCTCCCAAGCTTCTTGGATAAGGCTCCTACCTACGATGGCTCCAAACATGTGCTCTCAATCAGCAAGAATAACTTGATAGTGTCAGAATCCTCTGACTGGCCAGCTCACTGCCCTCACTGTGTGCAAGGAAAACATGGGTGCAGAGAGTAGAGGGGTCAATGTGGATCCTGTCCCCACGAGGATCCAGGAAGACCCTGTGGAGGGTGCAGCATGGGAGGTGGGCTATATCGAGAGAATTGTGAGATGCTTTTTGCCTTTCCATCAGAATCGTGTTTGAGAAAAAGCTCAGAATGTGATAGGAATTGCACTTCCTAAAGAGCAATGGCACGTTTGGTTCTTACATTTGTTTAAGAGCTCTGGAGTCTTCCCCAGGATCTTCAGGGCTGGGTTTGGCAGATGCATCTGTGTGGATCCTTAGCCTTCATGAGCACCATGTACCACCACCAGCACTAGGTCCCTGTAGGGCTGGGCTTCTCCTTTGATTATTTTCAGGGATAATGTGGACAGCGTCTATCCTGACCATGTCTCCTGATTATGTTTTCTCTGAAGTCTCAGATCCATTCTAGTAACTAAAAGTTACTGGTCATAGCTGAGACCAAAAGCAACATGAGAAGCCAGTCAAGAGATGCACTTAGGTTGGGCATGATCTTAAAATCCCACAGGAGAGTAGTCATTCGCCTCCATTTCCTGCACTTACAACAACTGCCTTGGATATAATTAGATATAATTAGAGGGAGATGAGGGATTTCCATTATGGAAGAGATCAGTGGATTTGACTACATACAGGTTACACAAACAGGCAGAAGTCTGTGGATGCCAAAAAAGTATGACCAGCAAAGTTAGTCGGCATATGGTAAACTCATAAGAGTACCTGCAATACGCCAGTGAAAAGGTTAGCATCACTAATACATGTACATAGGAAGGTGGTTACCACTGTCTGGGGAGGAGGGCTGGGAGAATGAGGAATTTATGTTTAGTAGCTATAGAGTTTCAGTGTTGAAAGATGAAAATGTTCTAGAGATCTGTTGCACAACAATGCAAAAATACTTAACATTACTGAACGATACACTTAAAATGGTTAAGATGCTAATTTTAATGTTATCTGATTTCTACCACAGTAAAGAAAAAAAGATTTATAACAAAGTTACAAGAAGAAATTGAATTCCCAATGAGACAAGAAGATGGGCAAAGAACAAATGCTTAATAAGGAAATAAACATGTCATCTAAGAAGGGCAAATTAAAGCAACATTGAGATATAATTTTTACTTAATGAATTGTCTGTTTTCTAAATTTTAGTATTTTGTGTTGGTGAAGTTGCAGAAAATGGGTATCATTACACATGACAGGTAGAATTTTAAATTGGTTAAGCTTTCTGGAAGGCAGTTTGGTGAACATAATAAAAAAGTAATACAATATTGCATATCTTTTGATTCAAATTTCTTTCTAAAAGTTGATCTGGAGGAATTCATTAGAAATGTGTGCAAAGATTTTTTTTACAAAAATATAAACCTTAAGCTATTTTATAACAAAAAACTATTCAATTTTCAGCTTGTATGGTAGTATCATGGAGATATACGGGGAACTTTTTGTTTGGGCCTGAAACTAGAATGCATCTTTCATTCTTGTCTTTTCTTCACACCTATATCCAATGCATCGGGGAGTCTTGCCATCTAAGGCGGATGCTGCTGCTTCACTGCTATTATCTCAGCCCGCTAGGATGGTTCTAGATGGCGGCAGACATTTCCCCACGTGCACTCTTTCCTTCTCCCACTGATGCACACGTGCAGCTGGGCACGTGGCCCTGGAATAGCTCGCTTCCTCCAGCCTCCCTTTCAGCTAGATATCAGTGCTTGGCGGAGCTCCTAGGCTGATGGGGTTGGAGCAGAGGTGGGGTGCTTGGGATGGAGAGGAACACACTCTCATCTTTCCCCCTTATAAAATATATTATAAAAATTATAGGCCGGGTGAGGAAGCTCACGCCTGTAACCCCAGCACTTTGGTTAACTGAGGCAGGTGAATCACCTGAGGTCAGGAGTTCAAGACCAGCCTGGCTAACACAGTGAAACCCCATCTCTACTAAAAATACAAAAATTAGCCAGGTGTGGTGGCATGTGCCATAATCCCAGGTACTCAGGAGGCTGAGACAGGAGAATTGCTTGAGCCTGAGAGGCAGAGGTTGCAGTGAGCTGAGATCACACCACTGCACTCCAGCCTGGGCGACAGAGAGAAACCCTGTCTCCAAAAAAAAATGATAAAAAAAATTTTTTAAAGTAATACAATATGCAATATTGCATTACCTTTTAAATACCGTTTCCCAAACTGCCTTCCAGAAAGCTTAAGAAATGTGTAATTCCACCTGCTATGTGTAATGATTCCCATTTTCCTGCAACTTCACCAACAGAGAATATTAAAACTTAGAAATCGCTGCAATGTGGGAATGGTTATCATTAATTTGGAGTCAGAGTGATTAGGTCAATGTCCTTGGGGTTGCTCAAAGCAACAGGATGGAAAGAGGCCACACCTTGACCTGCTAGAGCCACCTTACGAGTCCCAGGCTGCTGACATTCAGACAGGGTGTGGAGAGCAGGTGGGCATCATGAGGTCTCTTTATTCCAGCAACCAGAACACAGTCCCCTAGCACTCTCCAATGCTCTCTTATCCTTTGAATTCATTCTCCACATACAGCCAGAACGAGCTTCTGAAAATGTAAGTCCTCCCTTGTGGCTCCCCTGCACACTGCTGCGTGGCCGCCTCCCACTGCACACAAAATCCAGCTCCTCACGCTGGCCTCCCAGCTCCCCGCAGACTCTGAACTCAACTCACTCACTCCCCCATCCAGGCAGGCTGGCTTTCCTTCTCTTTCTCTTACGTTTCAGGGATGTGTGACATCAATCAATCAATCAATCGATGGATGCATGGATATAAAATTTCCTTCACATATCTCTCAATAAAGATAGAATGAACAAAAGCAAAGTAATTTAATAATGGCAACCATATCGCCCGCATGACAACACTCCTTTACCAACCAAGTCAACATTAAAATAAGGCACCTTTCTCTGGGAAGAGAACTCAGAACATTCTCAATGCAAAGATGGCTCAGACTCTGGCTCTCCGCTTAGTTCCAGAGGAAGCTGCTCAGAGCCCACTGCTAACAACTCAGCACACCGAGTTCTTTTTTTTTTGAGATGAAGTCTCGCTCTGTCACCCAGGCTGACGTGTGGTGTCTCACTGCAACCTCTGCCTACCAAGTTCAAGCCATTCTCCAGCCTTGGCCTCCTAAGTAGCTGGAATACAGGTGTGTACCACCAGAACAGGCTAATTTTTGTATTTTTAGTAGAGATGGGGTTTCACCATGTTGGTCAGGCTGGTCTCGAACTCCTGACCTCAGGTGATCCACCCGCCTTGGCCTCCCAAACTGCTGGGATTACAGGCATGAGTCCCCATGCCTGGCCCCACCAAGTTTTAATCCAATACATTTAATTCAGTTCAAGAATTAGTGAGTGCCTACGTACTGTCTACCACTCTTCTTATGTAAAATATGGAAGCTGTGGATAAGCCCCTTACCTGAAAAAGTTTATAACATTATTGCCAGAGTATTGTTTATCTTTTAAATTCACTAGTTACGTAATCATAAACATTTACTGTGTGTTTGCTGTAGGCTTGGCACTCTAATACGTATACATTTTTTTTTTTTTTTGAGGCAGAGTCTCCCCATGTCATGCAGGCTGGAGTGCTGTGGTGTCTTCTTGGCTCACTGCAAGCTTTGACTTCCAAGTTCAAGTGATTCTCATGCCTCAGCCTTTCAAGTAGCTAGGATTATAGGCATGTGCCATCACGCCTGGCTAATTTTTTGTAGTTTTTTAGTAGAGATGGGGTTTTGCCGTGTTGGTCAGGCTGGTCTTGAACTCCTGGCCTCAAGTGATCTGCCCACTTTGGCCTCCCAAAATGCTGGGATTACAGGTACGAGCCACTGCACCTTGCCTAAGTATACTTGAATTACTGTTTTATCCTTAAGACAACATTATAAGTAGGTATTATGTCTATAACTCCCTTTACAGATGAGGAAACTGAGGCACAATTAAATTAAGTATGGTTGCACAAATAGCTAGTGGAGACCATAATTTGTTATGTTATTCTTTTTCCTGGGAGGCTCATAATGACCAATGAAAAATGGAAAACCAGTACTAAGATGAGGGACCTCTTTGAGCCTCAGTTTCCTCACATGGAAATAAAGGAGAATTGCTGCAGATGCTGCTCATTGCCTTAGAATAGCTTTTCTCTTGTTTCCTTGTAACAGAATCTGAGCACTCTTTCATGCTAAAAAAAAGTTAGGTTTCTCAGTCTTCTTTACAATTAGGAGCGGCCACATCACTAAGTTTTGGCGAACTGGATACAACTAGAAATACTATGATGGATTCTTGTAAAGTTCTCCTGAAAAGGAAGAGCCTGGCCCTGTTTGAACTCCTGCCTTTTTACGTTTTGCTGATCTGCAGAATATAGATGTGATGGCTGGCATCTCGGCAGCTATTTTGGACCATGAGGTAATCATGAGGATGGAATCCATGCACCTGACTGCTGAAGTAGAAAGAAAGATAGGGCCTGGGTCTCAGATGTCATGGAACACCAAACCAGCCCTAGACCACTGACCTTAGGAACTTCTTTACATGAAAGAAGAAATTTGTACTTAATTCATAATTAGCTAGAGGGTAAGGTAGGGTGTCTGGACAGGGAGCTGTGTTGCTCTCAGCCAAATGCAGTTCGTAACTGGTGCACGTGTCAAGGGGGTCTCCACTGAGACTTCTGTTTCTGGCTCTAGAACATTACGCGTAGCATAGCAATGAAAGGTCTGTAGGATGGGAAATGCTTCAGAGGCTGTTGAAGGACAGGGAGAGGGACTTTTGTGGGACTGGGGACTTGTATAGGCAATGAAGAACAAGGGGGTTTGGAACAGGTGTCAGCATCAGGGCCATTTGAGGCAGGAGAAACGCGGAGTGTAGGGTGCGGGAAACAGCAGACAGCCAGGCCTGGGCTGAGCGCAGCAGCAGGAGCTGCTCAGGCTCCTCAGACCAGAGGTGTGGAAAGGAGCAAATTCGAATCAGCACCTGCTCGAGACAGATGGCGTTGCCGTTCCCAGTGACAGAACCACTCAGAGCACAAAGCGAAGCACACGACCGTCTCACACAAAATAACCAGGGAGGCTCGGTGCCTCTAAAATAAAACAGCAAGAACCTTGTCAACTACAGGGACCCAAACACCTCCACATTTCCGAATGAACAACAACGTCACCAGGCTGGTGTCACCGGGACGCTGTCCAGGTCGCCTTGGACCGAAAAACTGATTTCTGGTGCTCTTTGAGCATTGCATAAGAACACTGGTCAGTATTTCCTAATCGGTGGTCTGGGGGAGCAGGCAGGTATTTGGCAAATGGCTCAGCACATTTCACTCCCATACTTGATGTACATGGACTCCACAGCCACGTGTGTGTGAGAGCCACAGGCGTCTACACCATAAGCTACAAACACATTTATCAAGTCATGAACAATTTTCATGCAACCACAGGCGCAAATCTAATACCTGAAGTTTATTTTCTAAATAATATGTTAAGAAAATTGTTTTGTATATATAAGAATGTTCTCACACACACACACACACACACACACACAATTGGCTATTGGCAGGCAAGTTTGTGGTTCCATTTCTCACTGTCCTGGTTCTTGGCTCCCCTACTTCTCCCCACCCAGCCTGGGTCCCGCGTGGAGCCTTCCCTTCTCCCGAGTTCGGTCCCAACAGCCCACGGCGGGGCTCCCTTACCATAGCCAGCGGCACCACTCCAATCAGGTCCTTGGGGCTCACATAGATCTTGGACACTCCCAAGTCAGACGTGATCTCTCCGGGGTACTCGACCTGCCAGGTGACCAGCTGTGTGGCTGGCAGGTCGCCGGGCTCTTCCACCTCCACATCGATCTGCATGACCTCATAGGAGGCGCCATCCCCACTGGAGAGGAGACAGAGAGAAGAAGAGCTTTGAGGGGCTGATAAGGCAGGCATGCTTGGCTGGGAGCAGGCAGCCCTTGGCCATTTCTCTCTGTACCTCCACATGTAACCAAGTGCACACATCCCCGTAAAGAGCAATCAGAGATGCCATTCCAAAACGAACAAGCCAGCTTTAATACGCTTTGCAGCACTTGCCTGGGCTTAGATACTACCACTCCAGTTTCCAAAGTCCCTGGGCTGTGGGCTGTGCAGCTGCCCCAGAGCAGGTATTTGTGGATAGTTATGGGAAGCAGTGATTGCATTTCTTAAAGGCTTTGCTTCCTGTCCCATTCTCCATTAGGAGCACACTTTTCCTCACTCCCACAAACTTCTATGCAACTTCTATCGGATTTTCCAAAGCCACAGCCAGATGGAGTTGGGTGCACAGAATTTTAAGAATGTCTGAGGGTCACATGGCTCTATCATCTGGCAGCGGTAAGACAGAATTGCAGAGAAACAGGTGAGGTGGGCATGGCACAGCAGGGTCGAGGGGGTCACTGTTGAACGTGGAGAAGGCGCCAGATATTACATGGAGATGGGACTCACGGTGACGGAGACTAGTTTTCAGACACTCGCTTTTCCTATAAGCGTACATCTAGAAACAAGTCCACCTAGGGTTTTCTGGATTGTTCTTACAGGGCTGTAAGTAGTTTAATTAGCTGGCTGCCTCATCATAGTGTTTTGGTATAATGTCTGCTCTTCTATGTGACGGGTAATAAAATGTAGGCTTGGTGCCTGCCTGTCCCTGAAGAGTAAATGAACCGGGTGTGGGTGAGAATGAACAGAGGAACCCACTGAGAGAGTTGCTTTTTAAAGCCTCAGTGGCCAAAGCAACGTCCACCTGTCAGGTTTTATACCACTGAGAAATGACCACTGAAGTCTGACGTTTAGGAGACTAAGCTTTGTCTTTTTCTCTGAAAGGACATGTGGCAGAGCTACTGACATCTTTATCACATCATCAAACTCACCTAAGTTTATCAGGAAGAAGCTCAGAGATACACAGTGAGGCTTCCAGGGAGCCTTGTTCTCAATGGGAGGGATGAGATGGAAAACTAGAATATCAGGAGAGACTCTAATGGACAGAGAAGGAAGGAGGGAAGGGGAGAGAGAGACAGAGAGAGAGAAAGGAGGGAGAAAGAAATGGAAGGAGATAAATAGAAAGAAAGGAAAGATAAAAGCGATCACTTGAGATCAGGAGTTCGAGACCAGGTTGGCCAACAGGGCAAAACTCTATCTCTACTGATAATATAGATATTAGGTGGGTATGGAGACATGTGCCTGTAACTCCAGCTACTTGGGAGGCTGAGGCATGAGAATTGCTTGAACCTGAGAGGCAAAGGCTGCGGAGAACTGGGATTATACCATTGCACTCCAGCCTGGGCGACAGAATGAAAATGGGTCTCAAAAAAAAAGAAAGAAAGAAAGATAGAAGAAGAAGAGGGAGCGAGGAAAACAAAGAGGAGAGGAGGGAGGGGGCCACAGAAATGAGATGAGAAGAACTACAAAAGAACAAACCCCAATTGCAGAGGTCAGCCTTCCACTTACGGAGTAGCTGTAATGCTGTAATTGGCTGTGTGTAATGAAGGGGAAAAGATGACAGCTGGTTTTTGATTCCTGCAAAACTCACTCCCTTGTGGCTCCTGAAAGAAAGTTGCTTAACTCTTTGAGAAGCAGCCGCTGTGATAAAAAGTCATCAACAAATCGCTTAGGCCACTGTGGGCCTTTTTCTCCCACACCTTTCTTTTCATAAGAAAAGGATGCTGCTGCCTCTTTGAAGGCGCAGACTGGCATTCTTATTCACAGCTACGGGGAGCTTGGAATTAAGATGCTGGAATGCACCTTTGCTTTTGCATTCGAACTTTACAAGAATTTTGGTATGACTTTCCCATTTGACGAACGGAATAATCTCTTTTGTCTGTGCAGGGCCTTGCCTTCTGTTTTTAATCACAAGGAAAGGAATTTATAGAACAGAATTAGGATAGTTGCCTTTGAGCCATGAGAACGCCTGCAGAAGTGTAGTTCCTTGTACAATAATATGAGGCTACCCTATATGCCACATCACACTCTAACCTATTTCCTTCTAGGTTCCCTGGCCTCAAATAAAAACCAACAATCCTTGCTTCCACTGGAACACTGGACGTCTCCCACCCCACAGTTTTTAGAGTTTGTTTACAGTTTGTTTGCAAACAGTTTTTGGACTTTGCTTTATCAGAAAAGTCTTACAAATCCCTGCATGTATTTAAGTTCTTGCCATCCTAGAAGTCTCACCTATAATGCAATTCAATAAATATAACGTAATAAGTGCTCCATTTACTTCACCTAATTTCACTCTTCCTGTAACCTTATTACTTCATGTAGAGGGAAACATGAAGAAGCCATCAATATTGCCTACTATGCCTACAATTTTGCCTACAATTTATGATTGTTCTATAAATTTAGATTTTTCCCTTTTCTTTTTTTCATTAAAATTTTTTTATTATTCTTTAAGTTCTGGGGTACATGTGTAGGTTGTGCAGGATTGTTACATACGTATACACATGCCATGGTGGTTTGCTGCATCCATCCCCCCATCATCTACATCAGGTATTTCTCCTAATGCTATCCCTCCCCTAACACCCCACCCCCTGACAGGCCCTAGTGTGTGATGTTCCCCTCCCTGTGTCCACATGTCCTCATTGTTCAACTCCCACTTATGAGTGAGAACATGCAGTGTTTGCTTTTCTGTTCTTGTGTCAGTTTGCTAGAATGAAGGTTTCCAGCTTCATCCATGTCCCTGCAAAGGACATGAACTCATCTTTTCATGGCTGCATAGTATTGTATGGTGTATATGTGCTACATTTTCTTTATCCAGTCTATCATTGATGGGCATTTGGGTTGGTTCCAAGTCTTTGCTACTGTAAACAGTGCCGCAATGAACATACATGTGCATGTGTCTTTATAGTAGAACGATTTATAATCCCAGTAATGGGATTGCTGGGTCAAATGGTATTTCTATTTCTAGATCCTTGAAGAATCACCACACGGTCTTCCACAATGGTTGCACTAATTTACATTCCCACCCACAGTGTAAAAGTGTTCCTATTTCTCCACATCCTCTCCAGCATCTGTTGTCTCCAGATATTTTAATGATCGCCATTCTAACTGGCGTGAGATGGTATCTCAATGTGGTTTTGATTTGCATTTCTCTAATGACCAGTGATGATGAGCATTTTTTATACGTTTGTTGGCTGCATAAATATCTTCTTTTGAAAAGTGTCTGTTCATATCCTTCATGTATTTTTTGATGGGGTTGTTTTTTTTCTTGTACATTTGTTTAAGTTCTTTGTAGATTCTGGATATTAGCCCTTCGTCAGATGGGTAGATTGCAAAATTTTTTCCCATTCTGTTAGTTGCCAGTTCACTCTAATGAAATTTTTTTTTTTTTTTTTGCTGTGCAGAAACTCTTAAGTTTAATTAGATCCCATTTGTCTATTTTGGCTTTTGTTGCCATTGCTTTTGGTGTTTTACTCACGAAGTCCTTGCCTATGCCTCTGTCCTGAATGGTATTGCCTAGGTTTTCTTCTAGGGTTTTTACAGTGTTAGGTCTTATGTTGACATCTTTAATCCACCTGGAGTTAACTTTTGTATAAGGTGTAAAGAAGGGGTCCAGTTTCGGGTTTCAGCATATGGCTAGCCAGTTTTCCCACCACCATTAATTAAATAGGGAATCCTTTCCCCATTGCTCGTTTTTGTCAGGTTTGTGAAAAATCAGATGGTTGTAGGTGTGTGGCGTTACTTCTGAGGCCTCTGTTTTGTTCCATTGGTCTCTATCTCTGTTTTGGTACCAGTACCATGCTGTTTTGACTACTGTAGCCTTGTAGTATAGTTTGAAGTCAGGTAGCGTGATGCCTCCAGCTTTGTTTTTTTGCTTAGGATTGTCTTGGCTATATGGGCTCTTTTTTGGTTTTATATGCAGTTTAAGGTGTTTTTTTCCATTTCTGTGAAGAAGGTCAATGGTAGCTTGATGGGGATAGCACTGAATCTATAACTTCTATAAATTACTTTGGGCAGTATGGCCATTTTCACAACATTGCTTCTTCCTATCCATGAGCATGGAATGTTTTTCCAACTGTTTGTGTCCTCTCTTATTTCCTTGAGCAGTGGTTTGTAGTTCTCCTTGAAGAGGTCCTTCACATCCTTTGTTAGTTGTATTCCTAGGTATTTTATTCTCTTTGTAGCAATTGTGAATGGGAGCTTGCTCATGATTTGGCTCTCTGTTTGTCTGTTATTGGTGTATAGGAATGCTTGTGATTTTTGTACATTAATTTTGTATTCCAAAACTTTGCTGAAGTTGCTTATCAACTTAAGGAGATCTTGGGCTGAGACAATGCTGTCTTCTAAATATACAATCATGTCATCTTCAAATAGAGACAATTTGACTTCCTCTTTTCCTAATTGAATACCCTTTATTTCTATTTCTTGCCTGATTGCTCTGGCTGGAACTTCCAATACTATGTTGAATAAGAGTGGTGAGAGAGGGCACCCTTGTCTTTTGCCAGTTTTCAAAGGGAATGCTTCCAGGTTTTGCCCATTCAGTATGATATTGGCTGTGGGTTTGCCATAGCTTTTATTATTTTGAGATACATTCCATGGATACCTAGTTTATTATTAAGAGTTTTTAGCATAAAGGGCTGTTGAATTTCGTCAAAGGCCTTCTTGGCATCTATTGAGATAATCATGTGGTTTTTGTCTTTGATTCTGTTTATATGATGGATTATATTTATAGATTTGTGTATGTTAAACCAGCCTTGAATCCCCAGGATGAAGCCGACTTGATCGTGATGGATAAGCTTTTTGATGCACTGTTGGATCTGGTTTGCCAGTATTTTATTGAAGATTTTTGCATCAATGTTCATCATGGATATTGGCTTCAAATTTTCTTTTTTAGTTGTGTCTCTGCCAGATTTTGGTATCAGGATGCTGTTAGTTTCATAAAATGAGTTAGAGAGGATTCCCTCTGTTTTGTATTGTTTGGAATAGTTTCAGAAGGAATGGTACCAGCTCTTCTTTGTACCTCTGGTAGAATTCAACTGTGAACTCTTCTGGTCCAGGACTTTTTTTGGTTGGTAGGTTATTAATTGCTGCCTCAACCTCAGACCTTGTTATTGATTTATTCAGGGATTCATCTTCTTCCTGGTTTAGTCTCGGGAGGGTGTTAAGTGTCCAATAATTTATCAATTTCTTCTAGATTTACTGGTTTATGTGCATAGAGGTGTTTGCAGTAATCTCCGACGGTAGTTTGTATTTCTGTGGAATCAGTCGTGACATTCCCTTTATCATTTTTTACTGTATCTATTCAATTCTTCTCTCTTTTCTTTAGATTGCTTTCCTGGCCAAGATGTAAAAACAACAAGGTCTATTTTCAGCCACTTACCCTCTCTATGAAGTAGTGATGAAAATACCATAAGTTGGGACTTCTTAACCCAGCACTATATCAACCTTCAGGAAGGCTGTATCTTGAACTTGTGAGAAAACCATTGTATGTGTGGATTTTCTTGAAAGATTCCTTAGCTTGCATGGGTTCTCCAATAGTTCATATACAGTAGGGTTCTGAACCAAGTTCCTGGCAATTTCCTTTATAAATTCTGCACCTGGCAATCTAGTTGGAATATTTCATCACATGTATCTTGATGAAATTTGAATTTTAATGCCCTTTTAAAAATATTTTGCACCTAACAGCTTCCTGAACTCTTGCATAGTAGGGAATATTGATCACGTCTTCATGTTTCACTCTACAGACAAGGACTGTGCCTTTGCAGTTTGCAGTTTAATTGTCAGACAGTACATGTCCTGAAAAGAGTGGTCATGTTTATCTTGTGGCATTTTGTGCTTATGATACAGTGTAATTCCTGACATTCATCAGAAGGGAATCTGATGGATTGTGGGAGATAAACACAGTCAGTTCAAGAGAAGTTTATAAAATATATCTAGTTAAAGCAGTGATTTTCCACCTCCCATGCATTCAAATTGCCTGGAGGAACTTTACAAATAAATCAATGTCCAGGCATCATTCTTACAGATTTCTGATTATTCCTGATTGGAGCCAGGGTCAGAGATATTCGAACCAGAGTGACTCCATCTTGAGTGAGGGCTGGGAAATGAGGCTGGGACTTACTGGGCTGCGTTCTCAGAAAGTTAGGCATTCCTGGCCTCTAGATGTTTATGGTTTAAGGGAACAAATTGATAGCATTTACTAAACAGACCCAGACTTGGGAGTGTCCTCATATCCTGACATCTGGAGAACAAAGACATTCCTAATTTTGCTTTAAAGTTAATAATATTGCCAGGTGTGGTGGCTCATGCCCATAATCTTAGCACTTTGAGAGGCTGAGGTGGGTGGATCACTTGAGGTCAGAAGTTCAAGACCAGCCTGGCCAACATGGTGAAACCTCATCTCTACTAAAAAAACAAAACAAAACAAAACAAAAACAAAAAATTAGCCTGGCGTGGTGGCATGTGCCTGTAATCCCAGCTACTGGGGAGGCTGAGGCAGGAGAATTGCTTGAGCCCAGGAGACAGAGGTTGGAGTGAGCTGAGATCATGCCACTGCCCTTGAGCCAGGGTGACAGAGTGAGACCCTATCTCAAAAACAAAAAAATAAAGATAATAACATTGATTCTTGCAAAATATAGTAATTAAGAAAATTAATCCTTTATCACAAACTTTTGTAGCAGAGCACGTCTCCCCATGTATACAAGCATTGTACCTGAGGCGGACAGGCTCCTCCTCTTACTTTTGGGAATGTCCTACTCTGTCCATGGAGTAGCTGTCCTTTCACAACTATACTTTCTTAATAAACTTGCTTTTGCTTTGCACTGTGGACTTGCCCTGAATTCCTTCTTGTGCAAGATCTAAGAACCGTCTCTTGGTGTCTGGATCAGGACCTCTTTCCTGTAACACATTTCTGGCAGCCACAGACAGGACCATAATGCAGAAACCGTGACCCAGCAACTACCTTTGGGTAAGTGTGGGGTCCTGTAATATATTTCTGGCAAACCTCAAATGGATGATACTGAGGAGCCCCCCAATCCAAAGGAAAATCATCTGCATGCATCAGTTGGCTAACTTAGGTAAGTGGGGTGCATGTAATAATGGGGGTAAATAATGGGGTTGGGTTAGAGGCCCAACTTAGGGGAGTTAGAGTCTCTCCAAGACAGAGTGGATTAGAGGCCCCTCTTAATAAAAGGCAAGGACACCTGACCAACCTTGGGTTAGAGGTCCAACCTTGAGTTAGGGCCCAACTTAGTTCCTTCTAAGTTTTATGGGGTTAGAGGACCCTCAGTAAGGGCCCTCTTGGGTAAGAGCAGCTTTGGCACCGCAGGCTGTGCTCTTCATATTGATCCATCTTTTCCTCCCTGCTGCATGATTGGGTTTCTTGGTTGCTGTCTCTGCTTTATTGTCATTTTCAGGAGACTTCACTGGGTCTTAGGGATTTTAACTTCTCTTTTCCTACACGCCTCCCGATTTCCATCCTTCTACTTGTGAAACGTGGGGAGCAAAAAGCACTGATGGCTCCATCTCTAAAATTTCTGATTGAGATTTGCTATTTAACAGCTATGAGCAATAAGACTAGATAGATGTGGTTATGCTTCGCTGCTTCTATGCTGACTAGGTGTGACTGAGAAGCACCGGGAAGGAAATCAGGGGACTCTCCTCTTTGCTGTTTTGTTTCATTTTGCACACTAAAAAAACTTCTTTCCTTTCTTGGATTCAGGCAAACCAGCTTTGCTTGTCCGCTACTGCCTAGAACCCTCTTGCTCTGGTCCTTCTCATCTAAATCCTCTTGATTTCCTTTGCCTTATTTGACATTTTTGTTGAAGTTCATGTTGTGGTTTATCTAAGATTCACGGCTCAGCTCACTTATGTTATTTAGATAATGTGAATAAGAGAATTCAGTTTTTGGCAGGGATCCCCTCATTAATGCAGCTGGCCTTTAAATCTTCTCTTTCCCTTTTCAGTGGAACCTGGCCAGTGGCAATACAATCCCACAGGTTTGGAAATTTTCTTTCAGCATCTCCTGCCTCCTTCATGGCAACCATGGCATCAGCTCCAAAGAACTCACCACTAGGATGTATTCTTGAACACTGGGACAAGTTTAAACTGAATAGGCTTAAGAAGAGAAAACTGGTGTTTCTACGTAATATAATGGTATTTGGCTTTGGTATTATTTGGAAAACCAAAAGAAATGGCCTCCTACTGGAACTATGGCCTTTAAGACAACTTGTTTTATCTTCAAGTCCATTTGTTTTGTAAGCAGGAAGGAAAATAAGATGAAATACCATATGTTCAAGCATTTTTGCTGCTCAGTCAGGATAAAACCCGGCAGCAGGCGTATGCATGTTTGATGAGAGGAAAAGCAGAAAAAGAGCTAGACATAGTCCTGTTTATGTGATGGATTATGTTTATTGATCTGCATATGTTGAACCAGCCTTGCATCCCAGGGATGAAGCTGACTTGATCGTGGTGGATAAGCTTTTTGATGTGCTGCTGGATTCAGTTTGCCAGTATTTTATTGAGGATTTTCTCATTGATGTTCATCGTGGATATTGGCCTGAAATTTTCTTTTTTTGTTGTGTCTCTGCCAGGTTTTGGTATCAAGGATGATGCTGGCCTCATTAAATAAATTAGGGAGGAGTCCTTCCCTTTGTATTGTTTGGAATAGTTTCAGAAGGAATGGTACCAGCTCTTCCTTGTACCTCTGGTAGAATTTGGCTGTGACTCTGTCTAGTCCTGGGCTTTTTTTGGTTGGTAGGCTATTAATTACTGCCTCAGTTTCAGAACTTGTTATTGGTCTATTCAGAGATTTGACTTCCTGTTTTAGTCTTGGGAGGGTGTATGTGTCCAGGAATTTATCCATTTCTTCTAGAGTTTCTAGTTTATTCGTGTAGAGGTGTTTCTAGTATTCTCTGATGATAGTTTGTATTTCTGTGGGATCGGTGGTGATATTCCCTTTATCATTTTTTGTTATGTCTATTTGATTCTCTTTTTTCTTATTAGTCTGGCTAGCAGTCTATTTTGTTAATCTTTTCAAAAAACCAGCTCCTGGATTCATTGATTTTTTTAAGGGATTTTCATGTCTCTATCTCCTTTGGTTCTGCTTTGCTCTTATTTCTTGTCTGCTGCTGGCTTTTAAATTTGTTTGCTCTTGTTTCTCTAGTTCTTTTAATTGTGATGTTAGGGTGTCGATTTTAGATCTTAACATATCTCAAAATAATAAGAGCTATTTATGAAAAACCCATAGCCAATATCATGCTGAATATGCAAAAGCTGGAAGCATTCCCTTTGAAAACCAGCATAAGACAAGGATGCCCTCTCTCACCACTCCTATTCAACATAGTATTGGAAGTTCTGACCAGGACAATTAGCCAAGAGAAAGAAACAAAGGGTATTCAAATAGGAGAAGAGGACATCAAATTGTCTCTTTGAAGACAATAGGATTGTATATTTAGAAAACATCATCATCTCAGCCCAAAAACTCTTTAAACTGATAAGCAACTTAAGCAAAGTCTCAGGATACAAAATCATGTGCAAATATCACAAGCATTCCTATACACTAGTAATAGATAAGCAGAGAGCCAAGTCATGAATGAACTCCCATTCACAATTGCTATAAAGAGAATAAAATACTAGGAATACAACTTAGAAGGGATATGAAGGACCTCTTCAAGGAGAACTATAAACCACTGCTCAAGAAAATAAGAGAGGACACAAACAAATGGGAAAACATTCCATGCTCACAGATAGGAAGAATCAATATTGTGAAAATGGCCATACTGCTCAAAGTAGTTTATAGATTCAATGCTATTCCCATCAAGCTACCACTGATTTTCTTCACAGAACTAGGTGAAATTATTTTAAATTTCATATGGAGCCAAAAAAAAAGTCTGTATAGCCGAGACAATCCTAAGCAAAAAGAACAAAGCTGGAGGCATCACGATACCTGACTTCAAACTATACTACAAGTCTGTAGTAACCAAAACAGCAAGGTACCAGTACCAAAACAGATATATAGACCAATGGAACAGAACAGAGGCCTCAGAAATAACACCTCACATCTACAACCATCTGATCTTCAACAAACCTGACCAAAAAAAAAGGAATGGAGAAAGGATTCCCTATTTAATAAATGGTGCTGAGAAAACGCATAGCCATATGCAGAAAACAGAAACCAGACCCCTTATTTACACCTTATACAAAGATTAACTCAAGATGGATTGAAGACTTAAACCTAAAACCTAAAATCATAAAAACCCTAGAAGAAAATCTGGGCAATACCATTCAGGACATAGGCACGGGGCAAAGACTTCATTACTAAAACACCAAAAGCAATGGCAACAAAAGTCAAAACAGACAAATGGGATCTAATTAAACAAAAGAACTGCTGCACAGAAAAGCAACTATTATCATAATAAACAGGTAATCTACAGAATGGGAGAAAATTTTTGCAATCTATCCATCTGGCAAAGGTGTAGTATCCAGGATCTACAAGGAACTTATACAAATTTACAAGAACAACAACAACAAAAAACATCAAAAACTGGGCGAAGGATATGAACAGATGCTTCTCAAAAGAAGACATTTATGCAGCCAACAAACATTTGAAAGAAAGCTCATCATCACTGGTCATTAGAGAAATGCAAAACGAAACCACATTGAGATGCCAGTTAGAATGGTGATCATTAAAAAGTCAAAAAATAACAGATACTGGAGAGGATGTGGAGAAATAGGAATGCTTTTACACTGCTGGTGGGAGTGTAAATTAGTTCAACCATTGTAGAACACA
>PVKP010006693.1:0-81508 GCA_004027715.1 Plecturocebus donacophilus | reverse complement strand
ATTCGTGTGCATGTGTCCTTATAGTAGAACGATTTATAATCCTTTGGATATATACCCAGTAATGGGATTGCTGGGTCAAATGGAATTTCTATTTCTAGGTCCTTGAGGAATCGCCACACTGTCTTCCACAATGGTTGAACTAATTTACACTCCCACCAACAGTGTAAAAGTGTTCCTATTTCTCCACATCCTCTCCAGCTTCTTTTGTCTCCAGATTTTTTAATGATCGCCATTCTAACTGGCGTTGAGATGGGATCTCATTGTGGTTTTGATTTGAATTTCTCTAATGACCAGTGATGATGAGCATTTTTTCATGTTTGTTGACCTCATGCATGTCTTCTTTTGTAAAGTGTCTGTTCATATCCTTCACCTACTTTTTGATGGGGTTGTTTGTTTTTTTCTTGTAAATTTGATTAAGTTTCTTGTAGATTCTGGATATTAGCCCTTTGTCAGATGGAAAGATTGCAAACATTTTCTCCCATTTTGTAGATTGCCTGTTCACACTGACGATAGTTTCTTTTGCTGTGCAGAAGCTCTTTAGTTTAATTAGATCCCATTTGTCAATTTTGGCTTTTGTTGTAATTGCTTTTAATGTTTTAGTCATGAAGTCTTTGCCCATGCCTATGTCCTGAATGGTATTGCCTAGGTTTTCCTCTAGGCTTTTTATGGTGTTAGGTCTTACATTTAAATCTTTAATCCACCTTAAGTTAATTTTTATATCAAGGGTAAGGAAGGGGTCCAGTTTCAGTTTTCTGCATATGGCTGGCCAGTTTTCCCAATACCATTTATTAAATAAGGAATCCTATCCACATTGCTTGTTTTTGTCAGGTTTGTGAAAGATCAGGTGGTTGTAGATGTATGGTGTTATTTCTGAGGCCTCTGTTCTGTTCCAGTGGTCTATATATCTGTTTTGGTAACAGTACCATGCTGTTTTGGTTACTGTAGCATTGTAGTATAGTTTGAAGTCAGGTGGCATGATGCCTCCAACTTTGTTCTATTTGCTTAGGATTGTTTTGGTTATGTGGGCTCTTTTTTGGTTCCATATGAAATTTAAAGTAGTTTTTTCTAATTCTGTGAAGAAAGTCAATGGTAGCTTGATGGGGATAGCATTGGATCTATAAAATACTTTGGACAATATAGTCATTTTCATGATATTGATTCTTCCTATCCATGAGCATGGAATGGTTTCTCATTTGTTTGTGTCCTCTCTTATTTCCTTGAGCAGTGGTTTATAGTTCTCCTTGAAGAGATCCTTCACATCTCTTTTAGGTTGTATTCCTAGGTATTTTTTTTCTCTTTGTAGCAGTTGTCAATGGGAGTTCATTCAAGATTTGGCTCTCTATTACTGGTGTATAGGAAAGATTGTGATTTTTGCACATTGATTTTGTATCCTGAGACTTTGCTGAAGTTGCTTATCAGCTTAAGGAGTTTTTGGGCTGAGATGATTGAGTTTTTTAAATATTTAATTATGTCACCTGCAAACAGAAATCATTTGACTTCCTCTCTTCCTATTTAAAAACCCTTTATTTCTTTCTTTTGCCTGATTGCCCTGGCCAGACTTCCAATACTATGTTGAATAGGAGTGATGAGAGAGGGCATCCTTGTCTTGTGCTGGTTTTCAAAGAGAATGCTTCCAGCTTTTGACCATTCAGTGTGATATTGGCTGTGGGTTTATCCTAAATAGCTCTTACTATTTTGAGATATGTTCCATCAATACCTAGTTTATTGAAAGTTTTTAGCATGAAGAGATGTTGAATTTTATCAAAAACCTTTTCTGCATCTATTGAGATAACCATGTGGTTCTTGTCATTGGTTCTGTTTATGTGATGGATTACATCTATTGATTTATGTATGTTAGACCAGCCTTGCATCCCAGGGAGGAAGCTGACTTGATCATGGTGGGTAAGCTTTTTAATGTGCTACTAGATTTGGTTTGCCAGTATTTTAATGAGAATATTTGCATCAATGTTTATCAAGGGTATTGTCTCTGCCAGGTTTTGGTATCAGGATGGTGCTGGCCTCACAAAATGAGTTAGGGAGGAGTCCCTCTTTTTCTATTGTTTGAAATAGTTTCAGAAGGAATGGTACCAGCTCCTCCTTGTAGAATTTTGCTGTTAATCCATCTGGTCGTGGGCTTTTTTTGGTTGGTAGGCTATTAATTACTGCCTCAATTTCAGAACATTTCATTGATCTATTCAGGGATTCAACTTATTCCTGGTTTAGTCTTGGAAGGGCAAATATGTCCAGGAATTTATCCATTTCTTCTACATTTTCTAGTTTATTTGCATAGAGGAGTTTATAGTATTCTCTGATGGTAGTTTGTATTTCTGTGGGATCAGTCGTGACCTCCTCTTTATCATATTTTATTGTGTCTATTTGATTCTTATCTCTTTTTTTCTTTATTAGTTTGGCTAGTGGTCTATCTGTTTTACTAATCTTTTCAAAAAACCAACTCCTGGATTCATTGATATTTTGAGGGAGTTTTCGTGTCTCTATCTCCTTCAGTTCTGCTCTGATCTTAGTTATTTCTTGTCTTCTGCTAACTTTTGAATTTGTTTGGTCTTGCTCTCTAGTTCTTTTAATTGTGATGTTAGGGTGTAGATTTTAGATCTTTCCCACTTTCTCCTGTGGGCATTTAGTGCTATAAGTTTTTCTCTAAACACTGCTTTAGCTGTGTTCCAGAGATTCTGGTATGTTGTGTCTTCATTCTCATTAGTTTCAAATAACTCCTTTTTTTCTGCCTTAATTTCGTCATTTACCCAGTGGTCATTTAAGAGCAGGTTGTTCAGTTTCCATGTAGTTGTGTGGTTTTGAGTGAGTTTCTTAATCCTGAGTCCTAATTTGATTGCACTGTGGTCTGAGGGACTGTTTGTTATAATTTCTGTTCTTTTGCATTTGCTGAATAGTGTTTTACTTCCGATTACGTGGTTAATTGTAGAATAAGTGCTATGTGGTGCTGAGAAGAATGTATATTTTGTTGATTTGGGGTGGAATGTTCTGTAGATGTCTATTAGGTCCACTTGGTCCACAGCTGAGTTCAAGTCCTGAATATCCTTGTTAATTTTCTATCTCATTGATCTGTCTAATATTGACAGTGGAGTGTTGAAGTCTCCCCACTATTATTGTGTGGGAGTCTGAGTCTCTTTGTAGGTCTCTAAGAACTTGCTTTAAGAATCTGGGTGCTCCTGTATTGGGTGCATATACATAGAGGATAGTTAGCTGTTGTTGCATTGATTCTTTTATCATTACATAATGCCCTTCTTTCTCCCTTTTAATCTTTGTTGGTTTAAAGTCTGTTTCATCAGAGACTAGGATTGCAACCCATAGTTTTTCTTTTCTTTCAATTTATTTGGTAAATCTTCCTCCATTCCTTTCTTTTGAGCCTATGTGTGTCTTTGCACATGAGATGGGTCTCCTGAATACAGCACACCAATGGGACTTGACTCTTTTTCTAATTTACCAGTCTATGCCTTCTAATTGGGGCACTCAGTCCATTTATATTTAAGGTTAATATTTTTGTTATGTGTGAATTTGATCCTGTCATTATGATGCTAGCTGGTTATTTTGCCCATTAGTTGATGCAGTTTCTTCATAATGTAGATGGTCTTTACATTTTGGTTTGTTTTTGCAGTGGCTGGTATGAGTTTTTCTTTTCTATATTTAGTGCTTCCTTCAGGAGCTCTTGTAAGGCAGGCCTGGTGGTGACAAAATCCCTCAGCATTTGCTTGTCTGTAAAGGATGTTATTTTTCCTTCACTTATGAAGCTTAGTTTGGCTGGATATGAAATTCTGGGTTGAAAACTCTTTTCTTTAAGAACGCTGAATATTAGCCCCACTCTGTTTTGGCCTGTAAGGTTGCTGTAGAGAGATCCACTATTAGTTTGATGAGCTTCCCTTTCTGGGTAACTCAACCTTTCTCTCTGGCTACTCTTAACATTTTTTTTTTCTTCATTTCAATCTTGGTGAATCTGATGATTATGTGTTATGGGGTTGCTCTCCTTGAGGAGTATCTTTGCAGTGTTCTCTGTATTTCCTGAATTTGAATGTTGGCCTGTCTTGCTATGTTGGGGAAGTTCTCCTGGATAATATCCTTAGCTGTGTTTTCCAAAGTGGTTCCATTCTCCCTGACACTTTCAGGTACACCAATCAAACATAGGTTTAGTCTTTTCACATAGTCCCATATTTCTTAGAGGCTTTGCTCGATCCTTTTCATTCTCTTTTCTCTAATCTTGTCTTCACACTTTATTTCATTAAGTTGATCTTCAATCTCTGATATCCTTTCTTCTGCTTGATCAAGTAAGCTATTGATACTAGTGTATACTTCATGAAGTTCTCACGCTGTGTTTTTCAGCTTCATCAGGTCGTTTATGTTCTTCTCTAGACTGGTTATTCTAGTTATCAGTTCCTGTAACCTTTTATCAAGGTTCTTAGCTTCCTGCATTGGGTTAAAACATGCTCCTTTAGCTCATAGGAGTTGTTACTCACCTTCTGATGCTGACTTCTGTCAATTCGTCAAACTCGTTCTTTATTGAGGAGCTGTGATCCTTTGGAGAAGAGGCGTTCTGGTTTTTGGAATTTTCAGCTTCTTTGAGCTAGTGTTTCCTCATCTTCATAGATTTATCTACATTTGGTCTTTTCTGTTGGTGACCTTCGGCTGAAGTTTTGACGTGGTTGTTCTTTTTGTTGATGTTGACACTATTGCTTTCTCTTGGTTGGTTTTCCTTCTAACAGTCAGGCCCTTCTTCTGCAGGTTCGCTGGAGCTTACTTGAGGTCTACTCCAGAACTGTTTGCCTCGATATCATCAGTGGAGGCTGCGGAACAGCAAAGGTTGCTGCCTGTTCCTTCCTCTGGAAGCTTCTTCCCAAAGGGACACCTGCTAGATGCCAGCTGGAGCTCTCCTGTATGAGGTATCTGTCAACCCTTGCTGGGAGGTATCTCCCCCTCCAGAGGCACAGGAGTCAAGGACCCACTTGAGGAAGCAGTCTGTCTTTTGAGCAGAGCTCCAGCATTGTGCTGAATCTCCCGATCCACTTTTCTCTTCAGAGCTGGCAGGCAGGGATGTTTAAGTCTGCTGAAACTGAGCCCACAGCTGCCCCTTCCCCCAGGTGCTCTGTCTCAAGGAGATGGAAGTTTTATTTATAAACCCCTGATGGGGGCTGCTTCCTTTCTTTCAGAGATGCCCTGCCCAGAGAGGAGGAATCTAGAGAGGCAGTCTAGCTACAGTGGCTTTGTGGTGCTGCGATGGGTTCCGCCCAGTCTAAACTTTCTGGTGGCTTTGTTCACACTGTGAGGGGAAAACTGCTTACTCAAGCCTCAGTAATGGTGGATGACCCTCCTGCCATTAAGCTCGAGTGTCCCAGGTTAACTTCTGACTGCTGTGCTTGCAGTGAGAATTTCAAGCCAGTGGCTCTTAGCTTGCTGGGCTCTGTGGGGTGGGATCCGTTGAGCTAGACCACTTGGCTCCCTGGCTTCAGCCCCCTTTCCAGGGTAGTGAATGGTTTTGTCTTGCTGGCATTCCAGGCACCACTGGGGTGCAAAAATAACTCCTGCAGCTAGCTCAGTGTCTGCCTAATTGACCACCCAGTTTTGTGCTTGAAACCCAGGGCCCTTGTGATGTAGGCACCTGAGGGAATCTTCTGGTCTGTGGGTTGAGAAGACCTTGGGAAAAGTGTAGTATCTGAGATGGATAGCACTGTCCTTCACAACAGGGACCCTCTTGACTTCCCTTGGCTTGGGGAAGGAGTTCCCTGACGCTTTGCACTTCCTGGGTGAGGTGACGCCCCACCCTGCTTCTGCTCACCCTCTTTGGGCTGTACTCATTGTCTTGCCAGTCCCAATGAGAGGAATCGGGTACCTCAGTTGGAAATGCAGAAATCACCCACCTTCTATGTTGGTCTTGCTGGGAGCTGCAGACAGAAATTGTTCCTATTTGGCCATATTGCCTGGGAGTTCCCTCATCTACATTGTTATAGGCACATAAAGAAGAATCCCTTCATGATTGTAGGCAGGTCTGAGAAAAAAAATATTTTTATTCTCGTATACGTGTACATTTGTAAATGTATATACAAAATATCAATACTCTTTGATGGAATGTAACAGAATCCAGAATCTCTGCCACATATGATTCATCATCTATAATATAATTCTAATTTACTAGACATATAGAGAAACAGGAAAATTATGACCCATACTTAAGAGAAAAAGCAACCAATGAAGATGAACTCCAAGATGACCCAGATTTGGAACTAGGAGACATAGATTTCAAATGTTCATTTAAACTATGCTCAAAAGCCTAGAGGAAAATATGAGAGCCAGTGCAATGGCAACTGGGACATGGGTTTATGTATATGCACTCTATTCTTCATATAAAATAACATTATGTATTACAGTAATGATAACAGAAAATAGCTTGATTATGCACATTGAAAGGAAGCATTGACTTTGAGTTTGTTCTGAGACATTCACCTATAATAAACCATAATTTTAAAAATACCCTGCTATGAAGACAATAAAAAATTAGGTATAAGTTTCCACTCACAGACCTTGGAATTGACTTAAATCTAAATGATTATAATAAAAATAATGAATTTCAAATAAATAGTATTAAAAGTATCTGAAGCCCCAGTGGTAGAAAGTTTTACTTTTAGATTTGGGGAAGAGAGAATATAAGGACAAGCTTCAAGAAGGAGTAGCAGATGAGATGAACTTTGAAAGATGTTTAGAATTATTATATATGCAGGTATGATGGAACCAACATTAGCATCAGGTGTACAAAGTGAAGGAAGTTCTGATTGTAATAAAGTAGCAATCTTTAGCTGTAGGGTATGGTTTGTGACAACGTAATAGGAGATAATGTAAGAAGAGTAGGTGGGTCCAGATTGCAGAATCTGGATCTAATAGTTTAGACATCATTCTGAAGATACCAGGGGGTGAATTAAAAGACAAAATACAAAAGATCAATATTGTTTCCTTTAAAAACCATAAACCCATAAAGAATTTCTATTATTTACTGTTTATGATTGTTACACTTACACAGTACAAAAAACAAATGAAATCACTCATAATTTTAGTGTAGGGCTCTAAAGTGTATCAATAATTAAGTTATCACACAATAGATTTGAGGAAGAAAAGAATTTTAAAATGTGCTGTAAAATTTCTTAACCTCTTGGTTACAAAATATATATATATGTGTGTGTGTGTTTTTTTCAAACCATAAACTCATATATATAATATATAACCATATTATTTTATATATATAATATATACATTATATATGTAAACCATAAACTCATGTATATATATAAAATATATATACTAAAACTATTTTAAACTATATTATTAAAAATATATTTAAAATATTTAATAATATATCTTCTGCTATTCAGTTTTCACATGAAGTTCTAGGATCATGTGAATAAAAATAACATAGAGAATGTTGTCAGAACAAATTTAATTTTTTACAATCTGATCAATGATCAAATGCAGACATAAAATATAATATATATATGTACATATGTATATGTACATATATATATGTGTGTATATATACATGAGTTTATGGTTTGAAAAATATTTTACTGCACTATTAGAAAGAGTCCATCCCTGTGACTTCCTAGAGTTTGGGGGTAGAGGAAGCAAATTTAATTTCATCTTTACAAGTAAAATTCATGTATAAAATACAAATTAAAGTTAAATTACATATTGCCAAGTTTGCAGAAGTAAGTGAATATTTCTTTCCTAAGGCCTTTTCTGTTGTCCTTTCTGATTAGAAAACTCAGAAGTTCTGTTTTCAGTTTGTTATTAGGCAGTTATAAAATTACAGTGAAATTTTAAAAATATTGATACAAAGGCAAGGCATGGCAGAAAGTATCTTAAAGCTTAGTGTGATGTAAGAAAAATCTTTTGTGAGTAATGCATTTTTATACTATTTCACATTGTTTGAGGTCTAGAGATATTAGTTGGCAAAATTTGGGGATTTAAAGATGTCAGAATACTTCTCAGAACAGGAAGGACAGTGGAACTTTATGTCTCTGTTTTTGTAATGCATATTTTATCCTTCACATTATTCACTCCTTATCGCTAATTATGTAAAGGAAAGGAACTTAGACATGTGGCCACAGACACTTTATGTTGCATATCAGTGAATTATCATGTGATACTTGTTTAACTTTAAAAAGCTAATGCAGCACCCGTGTTTTCCCTTACATTTGTGGCATAAAATGGTGCCTCATTAACCCGCCTGGGATAATACAGATTAATATGCACATAAATATTTTCGTGTTCTATAACTTCATAAAGTACATTTTGTTTGAAATATTTTCTCTGATGGTCTTACATTAATGTTTCATGAAAACAAAGCTCACTCCAGATGTGAGCTGCTCTTGCTGTGATAAATTTGTCTTTGTAAATTAGCCCAGTGTTTACAAAAAATGCGGGATCATGGAGAAAAATTGTGACCTAGTATTTCTGAGTTACATGCCCAAACATAAGGCAGTCCAATTCCTTTCAATGCTTAGGGGAAGAAACCAGTACATTCTTGTAGTCCCATTCTTTTCACATACTCTGGGTACAACTTGTCTTTAGATAAGTTAAATCTGTGACACTCTCTGATTGATGTCTGTGAGTTAAAGCAAACCTACAGATGCATTTGTAAAACAACCTGTTTCACAAGCACCTTGCTTTTCTTTGAATGAAAATAGGAGTTCATGAGCTCATCCTCTAAAGGATGTAAGGAATTTGAAGTTGTGTCTCAGTTGATTTATCAGCATGTCCCTGAAGTGGTCTCCCAAAAGAAAATAGAAGACTGGGTTGACGACGCTGTTCAGGAAGGCCAAAGGTCGGGTCACGATGTATAAGGAGTTGATGACGACCTGAGTGCATTGATACTGCTTCCAGCTCGCCAGGCGAGAAGCGATCCTCACATTCCGCATAACGTGGTAGGGTGTAAAAAGCACAGAGAAGGTTACCACTGCCATGATGACCAAGTTGAGAGGCTTTTCAAGGGTCACAGCAGTAGCAGCTTGCCTATTCCTCTGCTTTAGGAAGAGAGCAATCTTGCAATAGAAGAAACACATCACAAAAAGAGGAATAAGGAACCCCACCAGTGTTAGAAACATGCTGTAAATGAAGTTGTACTTGGGGTCACCAGAACTTGCAAAATCATTACAGGTGGTGCCATTGTCAGTTATAACAGGATTTATAAGGGGAAGTATGGGCAGTAGCTCTAAGGTTACTAAAACCCAAATGGCCAAAGAGATTAAAATAGCAAACTCTTTCTTTTGCAGAAGGTGTTCTCGGAAAGGATACTCAATTAGCAAGTATCGGTCTATGCTGATAAAAGTGAGAAAGAGAATGCTGGTGTAGAGGTTGGCATGTAGCACATATCGGTTGCTTATGCAGAGCACGTCTCCATATGTCCAGTTTTTCTTGGCATAACTCCTCATCAGCATGGGGAGGGTGCACAGAAAAGCTAAGTCCGAGATAGAGAGGTTAAAGAGATAGATATTACTGCTGTTCCAGTTTTTCAGACAGAAGATGTAGCCATAAACAACGATGGTATTTCCAAGGATTCCCACAATGAACTCCATCCCATAAAAAATGGAAAGGTAGTACTTTTCCAGGGCAGCCTCTGCTGCCAGCCAATTTTTGCAAGTTGCATTCCATGCCTAAAGAAGAGAGAGAAAATATAAGAATTAAACACTAGACTGTTACTAATGACAAAACTGTGCAGAACATAATAATAATGAAAAACACTTGAATGGTGAACTATGGAAGTAGGTAACATTAGTAGGGAAAGCATACATACATATACATATAGATACACATATATGTCATTCATGTATTATTTTAACAAATATTTTTGAATATCTTTCAACTATGTGCTGAATATAATTTCAGTCACTGGAGATAACAGCAGTGAATAAATGAAAGTTTCTAATCTCTAACAATGTATACTCTCTTGGGAAGAATCAGGAAATAAACAATAAGTGATACCATATAATGATAAGTGCTATGAATAAAAACATATTATGAGAAGGTAAAAATGTTAGAAAACTTTGGGATGGAGGGTGGTAGTGAGTTATTTTTTACATGTGGTAATAAGGGAAAGGCTTTTATACAAGATGACATTTAAACAGAAACCTCAATGAAGAAAGTGAAAGAGACATATCTATATTTGCAGGAAGTGTTTCAGGAATAAGGAAGAGCACATGTAAAGGCATTAATATGGAAACACACATAGAGGGCTTGACAAACAGCAAAGAAACAGAGGGGAAGTGTGATAAAATAAGTGAAGAGAAAATGTTGAATTCACTTTTGTGTCTCCCAACATACCATGGTCCCTAGCATACTGCAGTTGCTCAACAAATTCTGCTGAGTTAAACTGAATCAAACCATAATCCAGAAGAGGAAATAAGAATCTTTAAAACTTCAGTCCCACTATTTTAAGCTTTTACTTGTTTCCATATTGCCAAAGAATTCTGCTTATTGTATTAAATTCATAAACTATGATACAACTCCAGTTTTAAAACTTAATTTTTTTAAATTTAAAATAGGAAACAGAAAACCTTAGTAATATTAACATTGGTCGTGATTTATTGAAAGATGACCTGCCTCAGACTGGGTAATTTATAAATAATAGAAATTTATTTCTCACAGTTCTATAGGCTGAAAAGTCCAAGATCAAGGTGTCTGATTTGGTGTCTGATGAAAAGTCACCCTATGCTTCAAAGACGGTGACTGTTGCGTCTTCACAACAAGTGTCAGAAAGGGCAAGGCAGCTTCCTTCAACTTCTTTCACAAGGGTACCAATCCCATTCATGAAGGCAGAGTCCTCATGACTTCATCACTTTCCAAAAGGCCCTACCTCTTAATATCATTAGGTTCCAACATACGTTTTGAGGAAACACCAATATTAAGACCATAGCACTTGCCTCGGTCATATGCTTAGTAAAAGACCTTTGTTGTAATGCCTTCTGAATATGTACCATGGAAATAAGCTATCTGACTTACTCAAACCTCAAGTGTCTTGTTAACCTACACTTTTTTCCTCTTGTCATGAGACCAGATGGTGATTGGATAGGGTATTTCAACAACTTGAATTATCTGAAAAATGTATTGAATTGTCATTGTTAAATATTAAATATTTTTATTTCTGGTGAGGAAAACCAGGATTGAAAATAAAATGTTCTAAAATCCTCCTTGTCAAATAGGCTTTGGAGTATTACTTGCAATCAAAGAATTCTTTCAATATAGAACTTTGGTAAATAGAATAAAGTAAGAATAAATGCACCTAAACTGCTTTTTTATGGGAAGCATGCAAAATTCAGTAGACTTTGCTACTATAAGGCATCTGGAAAACTCATATGTATTTTTGTCAAATTCAAGTGGTTTACTTTAAAGATCATTGTTATTTTGTTTTATTTATGCAAATAAGTCACAGAATGGTAGATACGGTAAGTTGAATATTTTGAAAAGTTATTTTTAATCACTTTCTTTAAAACATCATACATTTTTCTGAGTCCCTTGAATCCTTCTGTGGCAACCTGCCACTAAGTCCAATTCCAGACAAAGCTGAAGCAGACACAGAATGCTGCTGACGAATAAAGCAGATTAGTTTCACTCTATCTTCGAGATTGCCTAATTCTACTGTTCTCTCAAATTACCAGAATATTTCCATAGTTCTCTCATTTGATATTTTTTAATCTCTTAAAACTCTTTTCATTTACTCTACCTTACTCATTATTAGCAAATAGTTTTGCCTCCTGGTTCATTGAGACAGAGACCGTTTGTTGAGCTTAAGCTACATCTAACTCATTCCCAAATTCTCAGCATTCCTATGCTACCATTATTTCCTCTTTTCTGACTCTTTAGCGTCCTTCTCTTCATCTTCAGTCTTCATCTCATCTTTTCCATCAGCATTTAAACACTCTCATCTTTTCAGTCTTAAACACAACTGGAGCAACATAAACAACTCTCCCTAGTTTCACATGTTCCTCTCTTCTTCATAGTTTGATTTCTGAAAAGAGCCATCTCACTAAGTGTTTTAACATCTTGACACCCCATTCCCTTTAAACTTACTCCAATTTGGGTTCTGATCTACCAGTCCTCCAAGTAGCCTCCACATTGCTCAATCCAATCATCATTTCTCACTAGTCTTATTTTATTTCTCAGTTATTTTTCATGCTACATCTTCCAGAAACACTCTTCCATTGTCTTCTGAGACATGACAATAACCTAGTTTTCATTCTTTCTCCTTGGTTGTTCTTTGCAGGCACTTTTTGGGCCCAAGTCTTCTTGGCTCAAGCATTAAGTGTTGAGTACCTCAAAGCTAATTTCTGGGCTCCATCTTTCCATAGATTCTGCCTGAATGATCTCATTCATTTTTGAGGTTAGTGACCAACTATACATCAACAACTCCCAGATTTCCAGCCCAGCTTGGATCTGCCTTACAAACTCTAGTTTTTTATTGTCATTGATTGATTTCTCTCAGACATCTCTGCTTCCAGAAATCCTATACTAAATTCTCCAAGTTCCTTACCAAGCCTGCAGCATATTCACCTATTTCAGTAAATGGTTCTCCCATGTACCCAGGTGTTCACCACAAAAATCTAGCAATATCCTCAAAGTCGTCTAAAACTTAACACCAATAATGAATAAACTACCAAGTCTGTTTACTATAATGTCTGGATGTTTATCAAATCTACCAGTCCTGCTCCATAGCTTTCATTATTATTTCAGTCCAGGCTACTCTCATCTCTATCTTGCACTATGTCGTAGTCTCCTATTGTCCCCTCGCATCCTCTCTGACCCTCATCAATTCATCTTTACCATTATAACTAAACAGTCTTGAAAAACTATAATTCAAAATCGGATCATATAGCTTTCCTTGATCAAAACCCTTAATTACCTTTCCACTCTCCAAGGAATGTAGTCTAAAATCCTCAAGGGGGACATCAAGGTCTGCATGATCTGGCCCCTGTACCCACTTCAATTTTGCTTGGCCTCACTCTCCTCCTAACTCATTTGTTTCTTCCTGCTCTTTGAATGCAGAGAGAGCCTTCTTAATGTGCAGTCCCTCTGTCTGAATCTCTTTTCACTGCTGTTTTTGTTCTGTGATACCTGGCCCATCACATATTTGTCTTATATCTATACTTCTTTCAGGCCTCTGTTTAAGTGTAGGTTTCCCAAGATAGGCTGTCTGACCTTCAGTCTACACTAGATCCCCCCATTTATGCTTTGTTTTATACTAAACTTCTTAGAATTTTTTACAGCTTTGTTTTACTCATTTTTTAGTGTTCAGATCTGGCACAGTGACCAGCAGATAACAGGTGGTGCGTAAATCCTTGTTGAGTGAAAAGATGAATATAAACACCTATTTACAAAGCATTTTTATAAGTATTTTCTCCAAGGCCAAATAAGTAGCAAGACAATCAAATTAAGCTCATTGCTCTATTTCACTGCGAAAGCCAACACTATGTAGGATATGATAAGTATTCAAAGCTGGCAATTGTAGCAGTATTAGTAGCTGTAGTTTAGAAACACATTTGTACAAGGTAAAATAAAATATCTATCTTCAAGGATAAATTTTTTAATTTAAGCATTTAATCAAGAAATGACACCTAAAATAATAAACATAAGAAGTCTAGAAAGAGAGGCATCAAAGTGTTAATAGTTTTATTTCTATTGACGAGATTTCAGGTAGTTTTTATTATACACTTCCTCTTTTTATCTAAATTTCCCATCATTTTTTTCTCTCAAAATAGGCATCTATTTGATGATTTTAAAGACTTTAAATTTCCAGAAATATACCAAAAATGTCAATGGACTGTTTAAAATATTAACAAACTTCATTTTTTAGCTCAATGGTCAGTTTTCACTATTAATCTTTATTCTCAGTAGCATTTAAGTCCACGCTTTCTGGAAGCACTCTCTTCCTGTCTTTGTGACAATTATGTCACAGAAAGCAGGAAAAAAATCTCCTTGTTTTCCTCCTTTCTCCATGTTCAGGCTCTTTTGTGGACTAATCCTTCTTTGCCAAGTTTAAATGTTGAACCTTCTAAGGCCTTAGTTCTGAACTCTTGTGTTGTTTTGGGGGTAGTCAAAAAGCTGGTGCACAAATTCAAATGAAAATGAAGATCCAGAAAATTCTATGACACAAGAAATTTGTTTCATTTTTGCATTTCCTTTTTTTCTGGTCATAATGTTTACCTTTCTGCCTAGTCAGCACTGCTAATGTTAATAGCTTATGTATTGTGCACAGCAGAAAGATATGACTGCAATGGAAGGAAAATATAGCCACAGAGACTTCCCAGTTTCCTGTGACTAACACTCAGCTAAGTGAGGGGTCACATAAAAGTCAAGGAGCGTTCTGCTGCACAGCAGTCCGGAAGGCTGGAGATTGAAGGAGTGGTGGGGGTGGAGAATACCAGAGCTGGAATAAGAAAAATGAATGGCTAAATCGTCATATTTGCCTTGCTTCTCATAGAGTTGTTTCTTTATTTTTTTAAAAACAACTTTTAAAAAAAATACATGTACAAAATTCTTGTTAGTTGCATAACACTCAAAAAATCAAATAGGCAAAAACAAGAAACAAAAATTGTCAACAGACCACTCCTAATATTTGAATATCCTTCTACACTTTAATATTTATTTCAATTTATATTTACAAAAATGAGATTATATTTTTTATGATGTTTTATCATCTTTCTTTGATACATTTATTTCATTCTTTTTTCTAAGTTCATAATTCTAATAGATTATGGTTTTATAAATATAAGATGTCCAATATTTGCAGACCAATTTAGCTTCACCAGGATACACAATTTTGAAGGTACTATATTTCAAATTGGATATAGCTGTAGTCAGGTATGTTTTTAGTATGGCATTACAATTCTATAAACATATGAAGTAAGTTGCTCTTTTAAGCAAAACTTCCAATTGAAGACAAAATTCTGTCATGAAAATTAAAATTCTCTCTTCCGCTTTCTAGTGGTTATTATATTCTTAATTTTTAGGAAATGGAAGTAGTGATGAATTGTAACTGATTTGGATGAATTATTCTAAACAGGTTTTTATTTTTAAGATCAGAAATTAAAGTGAAATCATTAGTTCCTAGTCCAAAAATATATCTAAAACTGTTAGAATTATTGAACTGGAAGCAATACCTAATTTACTCACATAAGCAGATCAATAATTCTTACTTCTTTTTAATTTAAAAATGTTTTTTATTTTAAATATATTCAGCCTTTTGAAGATGTAGCATTTTTGAAATTTACTTTAATATATATATATATATATATATATATATATTTGATAGTTTCTAGGCTTTTTAATTGTTTGCTTTTATAGTCATCACAATTAGAATATTTGTAAAATTTTTACTTTTAAGTACTACCTTAAGGCAAATTTACATAGTAATATGAGAATTTTTTTTAACAAATTACTTTTTTTATTACTAAGCAATTTGAGTAAAAATATATATTCATACTGAAAAGATAGAATAATTTAACACTGATAACTTTATTTTTATGTATTCCATACATTACACCAGAAATTAAGATATTAAAAGGTAATAGTATGGCACAATTGTGTATTAATTTCTTTAAAAATATCACATACATCTTGAAAAGTTATTGAAAGTAGAATATAAATGACTTCTACAATTTTTAATTTTTCCTAAGTAAATTATATTCTTGGATAATATAATTTTCACACACATATTTGTTACATTTAATTTTTAGGATGCCTGAAAATTCCCTCAAATACATTATTTTCTAAACATAAAAATATTATGTCTGGGCATGGTGGCTCATGCTTGTAATTCCAGCACTTTGGGAGACTGAGGCAGGTGGATCACCTGAGGTCAGGAGTTTGAGATCAGCCTGACCAACATGGTGAAACTCCGTCTCTACTAAGAAATACAAAAAAATTAGCCTGGCATAGTGGTGGCAGGGGCCTGTAATCCCACCCACTCAGGAGGCCGAGGCAAGAGAATCACTTGAACCTGAGATGTGGAGGTTGCAGTGAGCCGAGATCATGTCATTGTACTCTAGTCTGGGTGACAAGAGTGAAACTCTGTCTCATAATATATATATATTTATATTATAATACATTTATATATTTTATATATTTATTTAAATATATAAAATATATTTAGTAAATTAATAAAAATATAATACACACATATATATAAACCCTTTATATATATATAAAATATATATTTAAATAAATATATAAAATATATATAGTAAATTAATAAAAATATAATACACACATATATATAAACCCTTTATATATATATAAAATACATGATTGTTTCATATGATTTAGGAACTTTAATTTTTTCTCCATAAGTAGGTATATTTATTTAAGTAAATCCTATTACTATTCTTGTCGAAATGTAAATTATTGAGATGTTAGCAAATACAATAAATCCCTTTGAAGAAAGTAAAATTAGTATTTGACCACTAAAATAAGAAAGTTAATTTGTTGAAAAATAAATGTAGAGATATAAATAATGACTTCCCTTTCTATTCTTTTGCTATTTTACATCTATTTATAAAAAATTAATTTAAACCTTAATACTTAACACCTTAATTGCTTAGAGGCCACCTTTAGAAGGATATCTGGCCTTACTTTTTACACTGAGAGACACAATTGGCCATGCAACTTACCATTCTGTTGGAAGACCTGATCCCTTCACAGAAACTCTGCCAGCAGCTGGATATAGATTCTGACCCAGTGCTGTGCCGCTGGACATAGTTAGTACAGTCTTATTTGCATATCATGCAGCCAAGATTAATAATTCAAAAGCCCAGGAATAATTTATTCAGTCAAACCTCCAAGTCAGAGATATTCACACAGGGGAATTTTTGTGAGGCTTTCATTTTCACATTCACATTTATTTTATTTTTACATTCAATTTTCCAACTGAATGACAAAAAACAAATAACTCATTTCACAGAAAATACATTTACCAAATAGATTTTTAAAAGACTACTGTTGAAATTATTTTATCCACTACCAAAGCAACAGAGAAGCATTCCTTATTTTTGTTTTTAATTGCATATTTACACAATAAGAAGTGGTAAATACTGTTTATGCTGGAATACAGTTGCCTCTGCATTTCTTTCTTTTTTTCAAATTAATATGTTTTGGTGAATTCTATATTGAGAATATAATAATGAAACTTCTTTTTCCAATAACCTCAAAGGAACTATAAAACTGAAATTTTAGAGGGAAACCTGGATATATGCTACGTTGGTGTACTAGTAAAAAGATACTAGAGCTCAAGTTATTTTCCATTTTATTTTCTGTCATTAAAATCAAGTAACACATAAAAAGATACATCAGATGGCTAGGGATTAGGGAGAAAGTTGCTAAGTAAGATAACCTTAATAGATGGCAATTTATATATCCTAATCAATGCTCTGTAAAACACCTGGAAGTACGTTACCACCATTTCAGACAAGAAGCACACCTGACCTTTTCTGAGCATTATATTAGATTTAGATTCAAGTAAACACTCAGTCTTCTTGATGTGAAGCACAGGGATTATACTGAGAAAGCCCATAATTGTGCAGGCAGCAGTAACTGAATTTAAATGCTATGTAAGTTGAATATTGAGTTAGCAATGACAGGCAGAAGCTCAAAAACAGGCTCCGTTACAGGCATCCTCCTAGCTAAGCATTTCCCCTCACCAATACCTGATAGCTTAAAACTCAGAAACTTCAAAGTATCTACATACCTATACATTTCTACATACATATGTGTATATATTACACACTTAGAGTATATACATGTATGAAATATAAATATATTTATGTATGTATGAATATTTATGTATAGAAATATGTGTATTTACATGAAATAAAAATATCTATAATTTGTTGAATTCTTCTGATGTGCCAGGCAGGTATTACACTAAGTACATTCATACATCAAATGCATATAGTAATTCTCTGAGGTTGTTATGATTTAAGATTTTTCTCATTTTGCGGATTAAAGAGTTGAGACTCAGAGAGGTTAATTAACTTTCTCAAGATTGAAGAATCAGTAAGTGGGAGGGACCAGAGCTTAAGCCTATATACTCGGATTCTAAAAGCACTGACTCAGATTCTTGACTACCAAAGGATTGAATGACAATACCCTTGTGCACAACAAAGTCTAAGAATTAATAACAGCTATTTTTTGGTAATGCAACTCTTTCCTACTTTTAGAAGGAAGAAGGGTTAAAACTATGGGCTAAAAGCATTTGAATAACCAATGCCAGGCTTGTTAATTTTAGACAGAAATTAACATGAACCTCTTCCAAGAAACAAAGACAAATGGATGTATTTCACAGGTTTCTGCCACCATTCTGATGGAAGAAAAGGGTGATTCCCCCTTTGTGGGGTGGTAGGAGTTACCCAGACCTTCCTGTTTCTTCTCCACGCTTCCTGACTACTGTCTCACTCTGGCTGCTAAGACAAAAAGTGGTCTATGCTTCTCCTTTTTCATAGTATGTCATCCAGACTGTAGCCTGGTGGCCTTGATTCCCTCTCAAGTTCTACTTTCTGTTGCCTCAGAATATTCTCAGTTGAGATCTGGAGTGTTTCTGGGAAAGATTTACTAAAAGCTCACCAGTATTTCTGCTACAAAGCTTTATTCAGGTCTAAAAAGGATAGCTGCACAGGAACAAGGCTGGATTCAGGATTATAACCCTGTGAGCAGGGAGGGCTTCATGGCATGCTACTATGTAGTCTCACAGTGCCTCACACCCAAAAAGATCACACACATAATTTAATGCTGAATTTTTTATTCTTAACTTAAATGTTCCATAATTTCTTAACAAGGGACCCCACATGTTTCTTTTGCACTGGGCTCTACTAATTATGTAGCCAGTTCTGCCTCTGAGAGTAGAAACCTCCTCAGAAACTATTTCTATTCAGCATAGCACATCAAATTTTGAGAAGGCAAAGTTTTTTGTTGTTGTTGTTTTGTTTTGTTTTTAACGCATAACATGTTGAAATGCACTGTTTGAGAATCAATGGAAGTTTGAAAAGCAGTGAAGTTTGCAGTACTGGCCGAGCATGGTGATTCACACCCGTAATTTCAATACTTTGGGAGAACAAGGTGGGGAATTGGAGACGAGCCTGGGCAACCCGGCGAAACCCTGTCTCTACAAAAAATGTAAAAATTAGCTGGGGCATGGTGGTGTGTGCCTTTCGTTTCAGCTACTTGGGAGGCTTGAGGTGAGAGGATTGCCTGAACCTGGGGAGGCTGAGGCTGCAGTGAGCCATGATTGTGCCACTGCCCTACAACCTGGGAGACAGAGTGAGACCCTGTCTCAAAAAAAAAAAAAAAAATTAAGCACAACAATGAACATTTTTAAAAAAAATACGTATTTTTAAAAGCTTGCAGTACTATTTGCTAAGAGGTAGTATAGCACAGTGTTTAAGAGCACAGGTCCTAGAGGCAGACTGCTTTGTTTCAAATATTGACTTCATTACTTACTAGCTTTCAATTTTTGTATTTGTAAAACAGGGATAGAGAGTTACTAATATTATGAGTTGTGATGTGTATATTAGAAGTACATATGCTGTATAGTATGAGGTACTAGTATATACATATGCTATATAGCATGAGATACATATTGGTTGCTAAATAACAGTTAGCTATTATAGAAATTTATAACAAATAAGAGAAGACTTTCTCCAAAATGATAATGGTAATCCAATGTCATTGATATTAGAATACTTGCTGCTCGGAAATATCCATTTAAAAGGTTCTTATAAAAGTCAACATGGTAAAAAAATTAGTGAGTTCTTATCCTGGCTTTGCCTTTTACTAGTTGTGTGATCTTTGAAAAAAGTCACATATCCTAATTTCCTTGTTTAGAAAAGGAGAATAATAATTCCACCACATAAAACTCATAATGTTCATACTATGTATACATATGATACTATGAACATTATGAGTTTTACGTGGTGGAATTATTATCCATATGATACTCATATGGATATCATATGATACACATATGATAGTATCATACTCATAGTATCAAATGATATAATGTTTGAAAATGAAATGGGCTTGAAATTAAAGAGCAGTTCATGTAAACCAAGCAAACTAATCAGGAAATTCAAGAAAAAAAAAAAGAAATATAATAGAAATCTTAATTAAATCCAATGCTAATGATAACTTCTACTGGGTCCGGTCGCTCACACCTGTAATCCCAGCACTTTGGGAGGCCAAAGCAGGAGGATCTCTTGAGCTCAGGAATTCAAAACCAACCTGGGCAACTTAGCAAGACCTCCTCTACTAAAAATGGAAAAAATTAGCTGGGTGTGGTGGCACACACCCACAGTCCCAGCTACTCAGGTGGCTGAGGTGGGAGAATCGCTTGAGCCCACCCAGGATGTTTGACTCCTGAATCCAAACCCTTCTCCATTATTCTGAGTCTCTCATGGTAAAGAAGAAAATATTAAAAAAAAAAAAAAGGAAAATATTGGATTGAAATATAAAATTATTGATACTGGAACATTTTTACCTTATATATGGCAATTTTATATGGTTTAGTAAAATAAGTTTAAAATTAACACTAAATTTAGTTATTAGTTATAGAACTTTATCAATTTAATAATTTAAATCTTCCAACTAAAAAGAATAGAGCATTTTAGATAAGAAATCAAACATGTTAAAAATAAACAAAGTATTTATAGAAAGATTCTCCTAGCAACATCTCTGGGAATGTTTACAAGACACATTTAACAGCCCAAAAATTCTGTGTGGAAAACAAAGTGGTTTAAGGGTCATACTAATCTTCAAGGATCACAAGCAGAGAAAGAGGAGGGCAATTAATCTAACTTGAGAACTTTCCTCTAAATCTGTAAGGAGAAATTATAATAATAACAACCCCCAAAGGTTGAAACAAATCAAGATTAATGGTGAGGATATTTTGGTGTTTCTGAATAGGTAGAAGCAAGATTACATACTTATTTTCTTTTTCAAAGAATGATTTTATGTAGTAAAATAATAAAGGACAAATAGCAAAAGGAAAAACACAGTAGAAGGTATTTGTGAGTGTCTAAAATTCTTTCAGCTTCTAGAAATCAACAAATTCTAATAACCAAATTTACTTTTCCAGGGAAAATAGTCTATTCAAATAAGCATTCAAGCAATCTACTTCCTTCTCATATGAAAATCCTTGCCATTTAAGAGCTGCATGATTAATGGAAGTTTTTGCATTATTGACTTTTTTCTGATTACACAGTTAAGAAGAATATGTGTCCTATCTATCAGTACTGGGCATAACTCAAAGGAATTGCTCTGCTAAATTAAAACAGCATTTTTAAAAAGCATTTGACTACAGCTAAAATATTCTAAGTTCCTTGAAGTACTAATAACTAACCTAAAAACACAGCAATTCACCTTTTATCTTTCAGTTTATGCTGAAATTGTACAGCGAATTCATTTTTAATAATATGTAGTGAACCTTAATCACAAGTATTTCTCTATAAAATAATATTGTCTTGTTTCCTTGATAGAAATAGCAGTATATGAAATTCAGGCATTTGTGTAAAATTAGAGACAGATTTCATTGTCTCTCTCGAGAGAGGGTCTTGTTCTATCACTCAGGCTGGAGTGCAGTAGCGCGACCATAGCTCACTGTAGCCCTAACCTCCTGGGCTCAAGCGAATCTCCTGCCTCAGCCTCCTGAGTTACTGGCACTACAGGTGCACACCACCAATCCTGGTTAATTTTTTTAAAGTTTTTTTTGTAGAGAAAGGGTTTCCCAGGCTGGTCTTGAACCCCTGAGCTCAGGCAATCCTTCCACTTAAGCCTCCCAAAGTGCTGGATAGCACTTTGCTAACCAGGCATGCGACACCACACCAGGCCAGATTTTATTCTTAACTGTTGCTGATCAAGGCATCTTTTTTATTTTTAAAAAATAGAGTTTACCTAAAATTTTAAACAATTAATTTGCTAATTGGTTACGCAAGTACTTAGTCTCTTCCAGTCACATTTATTGCATTTTGTGCAAATTTGCTTGATTCCTGGAATACTTTTACATTATTTATAAAAACAAAAAGCAGCTATTTATTTTCTTGATGTACTTTTCCAATTGGCTACTAATTAACCACTCTTCATCTTACTTGCTTGAATACATTATTTGCCCTAAAATAAGAACAAGAAATAAGAAATTATTTGCCCTTGAAATAAGAACAAGAACAAAGACCTGTCTGACTGAATCTTATTGAGCATCTTAGTAATTGAATTGAGAGGTTTTCAAAATTCCCTGTAGTACAATGTGTTCATTAAGTGAGCTAAGTGTTTTGTAACTGTTATAAATTAAATAAAATTACCTGCCTCTGTTAATAATACATTTAGTGGCATGATTCTTTTGTATTAGTGTCTTTATTTCTACAATATAATCATTAATATACTTATTATATTTAAAGTTGTAAATGCTGATTTGTTTGTAAAGATATATTTTATGCTGTAAAGCTGATAAAATTTGCCTTCACTGTTAGGTCAGTATTGTAATAAAGCTAATAAAGACTTTTCAGATTGTAGCAGTCTGACAATTATAAGCAATGTAATGGATTAAAGAAATACTTCATTCTCTACTTTAAAAAAATATCCCCATCCTATATGTATTGTCTATATACTGTATTTTTTCATGTTAACCTAACTTTAAGTCCTAACATCACTTGCACTACTTGAAACAATTATTGCCGGTCAAAATGCCAAGTGTGAACTCTTAGATTTGGAAAAGTGATTGTAAGTCATTGACTTTAGATCCCTCATCATCAGAACAAGGACCTCAGCCTCAGTGTGGTTAGAGGAAATATATGCCTGGGGAAGGCTGACTCTGGGAACAATGAAGAGTGTCTTGTGCACAATGGAAATGTGAGGGCTCATCCTAGGGGAAGAGAGAGTGGCAGAAAGCCCTCCCTGACAGCTGTATGTGTACACTGTTTCCTGATGTTAAGGAGAAAAATCACTCTTACCCATCCCCAGGCTAGGCCCTAACAATGTCTATTCTAAAAAAACACGGGAAAAAAAAAAGAAGGAAATAAAAATAATTGCAAGCTTGAGAGAGAGAGAATCCAGCAGTTTGACCTTCCACCATGCACCCATCTCAGGGAGAGGGATATAACAAATCTTCTCCCTGCCAAAGGACCTCAAAACCCAGAAACTTTTGCCAAAAGACCATTTACTTTAAACGAAGTCTATGTTTGTTTACTCTGACCACAGTGAAATGCAACAGTTGCATCAGTTTGTTTTGCCACTGAAAAAGCTTGACATCCTCAAACTTGCAGCATACTTTTTGAGTGAAAATGGCCCTTCCCTCTATTCTACTATTTTCCCCCGTCACTCATTTTCAAAGATGTGTGCTTTTATCTATCAGAAACTGGTGAAATGCTAATTTATAACAGAGACTAGAATATAGGAAAAATAAAAACAAAACTGTTTCCAATAGCAGTAGATTCTTGAATGCTAAATACAAAGCATCATGAGAAGAGGAAGAGAAGCAGTGAATAAAAAATCCCTTCATAGACTAATATCCAGAATCTACAAGGAACTTAAAGTAAGTTACAAGAAAAAAACAAACAACCCCATCAAAAAGTAGGTGAAGGGTATGAACAGACACTTTTCAAACAAAGACATTTAAACAGCTAGCAAACATATGAAAAAGAGCTCATCATCAGTGGTCATTAGAGAAATACAAATCAAAACCACCATGAGATACCATCTCATGCCAATTAAAATGGAAATCACTAAAAAGTCAGGAGACAACAGATGCTGGTTTAGATGCCAAGAAATAGGAACACTTTTACACCGTTGGTGGAAGTGCAAATTAGTTCAACCATTGTGGAAGACAATGTGGCAATTCCTCAATGATCTTTAACAAGAAATACCACTTGACCCAGCAATCCCATTACTGGGTATATACCCAAAGGAATATAAATCATTCTACTATAAAGACACACACACATATGCTTATTGCATCACTATTCACAATAGCAAAGACTTGGGACCAACACAAATGCCCATTAATGATAGACTGGATAAAGAAAGTGTGGCACATATACACCATGAAATACTATGCAGCCATAAAAAAAGGATGAGTTCACATTCTTTGCAGGGACATGGATGAAGCTGGAAACCATCATTCTCAGCAAACTAACATAGGAACAGAAAAGCAAACACTGCATTTTCTTACTCATAAGTGGGAGTTGAACAATGACAACACGTGGACACAGGAAGGGGAACATCACACACCAGGGCCTATCAGGGGTGGGGGGCTAGGGGAAGGATAGCATTAGGAGAAATACCTAATGTAGATAAAGAGTTGATGGGTGCAGCAAACCACCATGGCATGTGTATACCTATGTAACAAACCTGCACGTTCTGCACAAGTATCCTAGAACTTAAACTATAATTAAAAAAAGAAAAGCCCTTCACAAAGCAATATTTCTCTTCTAATTTGTCCTCCATACTTTTAATTCAGACATTAATATTTCATTATCTATCTCATATGCTATCTTCTTTTCAATAATCATTCAAAAAATATAATGATCACCTGCTATGTTCAAGGCAATATGTGAAAGAAAAGGATAAATAGATATGAAACCTGACCTCAAAAACCTTACAACTTTTTTACACTCAAATCCTTTAACAATTCTCAACAAGATTTCATACCACATGAAATGCCTCCTTTTTCCTGTCATATTGCTTTAGCTAGTCACAATGTGATGCTTGTTATTGTTTGAATTCTTAGAAGATTGAATTTATGTAATACTCTCAAGGACCTATTTAGCTTTCCCATAATTCCCAGTGACAGTCTCCCCTTTTTATTGACTTGCCAAATCGAATAAAATATAATATGACACCTTGAAAATTCATGTCATTATCTAAGTCTTGATTTTCTTATATATGAAGCAAATTTGTGGGCTGGGTCATGATGGTAAATACAAGCAAGGCATAAGGGCTGCCTTTGTCCATGCTTGAGTTCATGGTAGACATTATTTATCAATCATGCTATTGTTGCTGCTGTGTTCAAATTTAATATCAAAATATTTTCCAACACAGTTCTCCAGAAAGTTGCTACCAATTAACAATGTCATACTTAGTATATCTTGGCTTAATATAGGAGCTCTAATTTAAATACAAGTTGTTTGCTTCTACCATATGAAACTTTCCTCTTGAAATATGTAGTATCAAGAATTTTTCTTTTCCCAAGCAAAGAACAAATAACTCTGTTAAAAAAGTTGGCAAAAGACATGAACAGATACTTCTCAAAAGAAGACATACATTGAGGTACCATCTCATGCCAGTTAGAATGGCAATCATTAAAAAATCTGGAGACAAAAGATGCTGGAGAGGATGTGGAGAAATAGGAACAGTTTTACACTATTGGTGAGAGTGAAATTTAGTTCGACCATTGTGGAAGACAGTGTGGCAATCCCTCAAGGATCTAGAAATAGAAATTCCATTTGACCCAGCAATCTCATTACTGAGTATATACCCAAAGGATTGTAAATAGTTCTATTATAAAGACATATGCACACATATGTTCATTGTGGCACTGTTTACAATAGAAAAGACCTGGAACCAACCCAAATGCCCATTGATGATAGACTGGACAAGGAAAATGTAGCACATATACACCATGGATTACTATGCAGCCATAAAAAATGATGAGTTTGTGTCCTTTGTAGGGACATGGATGAATCTGGAAACCATCATTTTCAGCAAACTGCTGCAAGAACAGAAAATCAAACACCGCATGTTCCCACTCATAGGTGGGTGTTGAACAAAGAGAACACATGGATACAGGAAGGGGAGGACAGCAGGGGATGGAGAGGTTGAGGAGGGATAATATGGGGAGAAATACCAGATATAGTTGACAGGGGGATGGAGGCAGCAAACCACCTTGCCATGTATATACCTATGCAACAATCCTGCATGATCTGCACATGTACCCCAGAACCTGAAGTACAATAATAAATGAAAAAGACATACAAGTGACCAACATATGTAGGAAAAAAAATCCTCAACATCACTAATTATCAGTGAAATGGAAGTCGAAATCACAGTGAGATACCATCTCACACCAGTCAAGATGGCTACTATTAAAAAGTCAAAACAACAGATGTTAATGAGGCTGCAGAGAAAGAGAATGCTTATTTACACACTGCTAGTGGGATAGTAAAATAGTTTAGTCACAGTGGAAAACAGTTTGGCATTTCTCGAAGAACCTAGAACAATTACCATTCAATCCTGGAATCCCATTACTGGGCATATATTCAAAATAAAATAAAATTTTCTACCATAAAAACCACATATACTCATCTGTTCATCACATCACTTACCCAGCTGATAAGTTCTCGTCAAATATTCAGGAACTTTTCAAGCTAGTTGAGGTCAAGGTCGTAGCTTGAACATGGCCACAGTGAGGGTATTTACACCATGGAAATAGGCAAACCCTTTAAAACAGCACCATTCTCTCCTCAGACCCTGCTCTTTACAAAGACTTGGTTGTTAAACATTTATCAGTATACCACTCCATAAATTCTTTCATTTGTTATTATTACTGCATATGAAAAATATATATATAAGACAAACACGCATGCACACTCACCCACCCACCCACACACACACACAAAGATTACTTTTCCAATAAGTGCACATTAAAAACTACCCTTTGGCAGAAACTGTGCTAGTATTAGGGAACACAAACCATGACTTAAAGGAGTACCCTGTCTTATCTGCATGGGAATATCTAGTTGAAAAAACAATAACAAAACAATATTGTGACTTTTTCCCTCATCTTTGCCTCATTTCCCCTTTGAGTCATGAAGCAACTATTTCTTGATAATGACTGGTAATTAAACAAGTATTTGTAGAAATGATTGCTAAAAAATTCCTTAGTCCCTTTGGTGAGTTCACTCAAGTTCTCTCCCTGCAGAAAGTTACAAACAATAATAGCAATATTAAACACTATGGCATATGTTCTAAAAGTATCTAGAAGCCCTCTCTTTCTCATAGGTTTGCACACATGAGCAAGGAATAAGGAGCGTCTTCTATTTGGATAGAGCATTCAGGTGGATCTGTGCAGTTATGGCTGTGGACATCAGAAGGAGTCATGTTAAAGGTTTGGGAATCTTTAATGAGAATCCTGCCTCCTTCTCTTCTCTACAGTATCTCAGTGTAACACACTCCTCAGTCTTATTCATGGCTTCACTTTTAAGCTGAAGGAAATCATATTATTTAATCCTATTCAGCTCATTAAATTCAAGGACAACCCTTTCCCTCACCTGACTGCAATGCATTTTTAAATTTCTTAATACAGACAGACTTAAACTGCCTATCTATGCCTAAAGGGAGAGAAAACTATATTAAATAAATGTCGAGGGTTGATTTATTTTATTCCTCGTTTCCTTCACACTTTTATAAGCTAAATATAGAATAATAAAATATCTATCAAATAAGAAAACATGATTCATGATTGAGATTACTGAGTACAAAGTGATAATTCTGTTTCAGTGTCTTATTATTGCCTTTTAGAAATTAAATGATAAATGACTTGAAACTGTGTTGTCTATTTGAATCATGAAATTTAAGAGTATTATTTATGTAATGGCGTAAGTGACTGCTGCACAATCCTTGGAAGGAAAATTGTGTACATACAGATTTGCACCTGCTTTAGTTTAGTTTAAAGTTACATATTGCTGTTAGATATAATCATAACATCAAATAAAATATTATCTTAATAGTGTTTAATGTACTATCATTTATATGACTGTGTTCTTAAATGTCTGCTAGTTTAACACGTTTCATTTCAAATTGTCCAAGTATTGTAAAGAAAAAGAAATGTAATGTAAAATGAGCTGGTCTGGACGCAGATGCTTTGTAAGTGCTATGTAGGGCTGACTCAAACTAGAAAAAGGTTGTTGCATTGTTGTGCCTACAAATGTGCCCATCTAAGAGAGAAAAATCCTTCTTTGTCCCTATATGTCCAGGCAAAATCATAGAGAGTAAGTGATGGTGGCCTTATCAGGACCAAGAGACATGGGTGTTTTGTTTTGAAAAATTGGTACTCTTTATCTTGAAGCATTAAATTAAGCCCGTGTTTAATTCCAAGTGTTTCTTGAACTAGAGAAATTCCACTATTCTATGGCACATCACAGTCATTCTTATATTCATGCTTTGACTTTTTCTGACCTCTCCCTAGGGTGGCTCAGGCCAGTTATGTAATGACCAATGGTGAGAACATGGATCACATACCCAGCCAATCTCTCAATGCCCTTTCCTTACAAAAATTGTATTAGGTCATATTTAGTTATAAAACAGGAATTATTAGATCTACAACAAATCAGCAGATATTTCAAAATAGTTAATTAACCTTTATCTAAAACAATATCTACATGTCTGTGCACAGAGGCCATTACACAGTTCTAATGTACCAGAGGTCAAGCCTTAAGAGGGGGAGGGGGGGTCCCATGGGCATAATGTTTTTCAAGGCTTGATTAGAGTTAATTATACTACATGGAACGGACTTAATTATTGATATGATGTTTCTTTTTGGACCTGAAGACTTCCTCTGAGATTTAAAAACCTCTGAGATGTAATACTAAAGGCTAAAAATTGCAACTCTTATTAATGACCAAGATAAAGATCCATTAATTGTTACTGGTAGAATAGCCTTTTGAGTTTTTCTTAATAATGCCATTCACACAGTGATATTATCTATCAATAACTGAAATTTTGCATAAAGATTTCAAAGATCTTTTATTCACTTGCATTTTCATGTTCTCTCTATATTTTGTCTTTAACAAAGTTTATCTTCATGTGCTTCAGAGTTGTTATGTCCCCATGTCCTGTGAGAGGTTGTTCTCTGACCTCTTATATTTTTAAATTCCCAAGCTCACACTCAGTGATATTCTCCTTCCAAGGCCATAAACGCTGGGTCTCCTGTTACTCTCATAAGTTCCAAGTAAGGTAAGTGATGGAATGGCTTGCCTAAATACGTGAACCAAAGATGTATATTGTAGACTATGTGTCTATTGTATTTGATTGGCAAGATTGTTGTTGTTGTTGTTTTTTTCTGGAGTCTTGCTCTGCTGCCCAGGCTGGAATGCAGTGGCACAATATTGGCTCACTGCAATCTCCACCTCCCAGGTTCAAGCAATTCTCCTGCCTCAGTTTCCTAAGTAGCTGAGATTACAGGCATGCGCCACCATGCCCTGTTAATTTTTATGTGTGTATATTTTTAGTAGAAACAGGGTTTAACCATGTTGGTCAGAATGGTCTTCATCTCCTGACCTCTTGATCTGCCTGCCTCAGCCTCCCAAAGTGCTGGGATTATAGGCGTGAGCCACCGCGCCCAGCGCGGCAAAGTTCTTAAGAGTGAGTTCGATTTACAAAACACACTAACATTTCTCTAGTAAATTATAGCATACTACATACCACCGCCAGTAAATTGGGAAACAGAAAGGTACTGCCTTTCATATGCATTTGATAACTAAGGAAAAAATTACTGATGCACTGAATTATCCTTGTCATGGCTAAGTACTAAGCCAGTTGTTATAAGGGAAAGATAGATAAGTCAAACAAGTCCCTTCCTTAAAAATTCCTTTGTAATGTACCTGAAATTCTCAGTTACCATCCACAGAGGAATTGAACTGAGGTTGTAAATGTAGTTAGACTTTTAATAGAAGACTCTCACTTTGTCTCAAAGACTAATTCTGACATGGGAATACTAAATGTAGGACTTAGAAAAATGTGAAATCATTCTGTGATTCTTGGTTTACAAGCACATTGTAGTTTATATCTTTGATGTGTTTACTAACTTTATATAGCATTATATTGTAAGTGTTTTCAGAGTCAAAATGTCTGCTTAGTGATGCAATTTATTGGGTTTCTGGTAGGGGGATTAGAATCAGTGACATATAATTTTCTAACCTGTTTCCAGGCATGGTGGCACACACCTGTAATCCCAGCACTTTGGGAGGCAGAAGCAGATCACTTGAGGTCAGGACTTTGAGACCAGCCTGGTCAACATGACCTAAGCCTGTCTGCCAGGTGTGGTGGCGTGTGCCTGTAGTCCCCATTACTAAGGACACTGAAGTGGGAGGACCCCTTTCCTATTTATGATATAATATAAAGTTGATTTCTTAAGAATAAATGTATTTAATTTCATAATAATTAATAGAAAACATTAAGAACATTAATATGATGACTTGTAGTGTGCCGTAGGTTTAACAGAATTCAGCCAGCTAGAAGTTGCAGCATAGTTACAACAGTCCCCTTCTCTCCATATACCTTCAGTTCGGTTTATCTCTAACTCAGGATAAGGCAATCATGAACATGATAGATAGCTTTAGGAAGGCAAAGCCAGCTGTTGCTTTAATCTTGTGTACTATGAAAGCAGAGGGAGAAATATTTGCTTTCTCTTTTATTTGTGTTAACATCATTGTAAAACACAAGACCTGTTCTTTTGTTTACTTTTGACCTTTTCTGCAAAGTTGTGCAAGCTGGTTATTTTTCCATTATTGATGAGAGAGAAAGGGGCAGATCTAACTTAGACGGGCAGTTTTGGTGTTTATCTGAGTTTTTGTTTTTATGTGTTTGATCAGAAATGAATATATGGGGTCATAAAGAGTCTAATATTTTTAAAGGCTCATTCATAAATAAATATAACTTTTTTAAGAATTAAAGCTATAATTTTAATATTAAAGCATATCCCCTCAGTTATATGTCTAGAAAGAACACATATATGTGAAAAAGAAAGAAATTAATTATAGGTTAATGATGTATTTTATGACAAATGTTTATTCAGTTTTGAATTTTAATTTTTTTAAATGGAAAAGTATTAAATATTTGGTGACAAATTCATGATTGTGTGTATTATACTCGACTTATCAGATCAAATTAAATAAAACTCAAATAATTAGATTATAAAAGTAGCATCAATACAGTAATTAAGTGTTGGTAACTGGCCAGGCATGGTGACTCAAACCTGTAATCCTGCCACTTTGGGAGGCAGAGGTGGGAGGATCCTTTGAGCCCAGGAGTTCGAGACCAGCCTGGGGCACATGGTGAAACCCTGGTCTCTATGGAAAATAGAATAAATAGCCTGGCATGGTAGCACACGCCTGTAGTCTCAGCTACTCCAGACTGAGATGAGAGAATCACTGAGCATGGGGAGAATGAGGTTATAGGGAGCCATAATTGCACTACTGCACTGCAGCCAGGGTGATAGAGTGAGACCCTGTCTCCAAAAAATTAAAATAAAATAAACAGAACAAAAACCCCCAAAACAAATAAAAAATAAATATTGGTAAATAATTATCTTGGCTCCTAAAAATAAGAAATTCTGTATCTGACAATTTTTGAATTCTGCTTTTTTTTTTTTTTTTTTTTTAGTGAACTTCACAAATTTGAGGGCGTTGAACCATTTGCTAGTGGAAACAGAGTTTGAACCCACCATTGTTATTGGTATGTGATCCTCCTAATAATCTGATTAAAATAAACACATATTAGAAGCTCAATAGATATTAGTCTTTCTACTGGCCACCTAACTCCTTCTGTCTTGATTTATTACAACTGATTAGTACAAATACTCTGAATCATCTTTTCCTTTGGAGTATGTTCATCCTGCAACTGATCAGCAATCAATCTTTCTTTTGATAAATTGCTTTTAATCGTGTTCAGTCCATTCATTTATAACTTCATTTTTGCATAAGTTCAATTATTTTGAAAACACAAGGGAGGGACTTTTGTGCTTGTGAAGTGTATTTCCTTAAAATGCTTAATTTTCTTTGCCCCTGTATCATTGATGTCATGAATCCTTTTAATGTTTTGGCTGCCTTTCTGTTCTCTTGGAGTTCATGACATCAATTTTTCACATCATGACAAAGAACACTATAGATTAACATCATTTTGTTAGGAATTTTAGCAAGCACTTCCTGGAGGTTTTCTTTCACAAACATTATTACCACTTGGGTTTCGAAGTCACATTCATTATAGTCTAAATCGCTCTACTTTTTTTGAAATACTTGCAGGAGTTGAGCACACAAACATAATAGAAGAAATACAGTTTGGTCTTTTTTTTTTTTTTTTTTTTTTTTTTTTTTTTTTCCTTTTTTGGCAATGTGCTGCCTTCTGCTGGTAGCTCCATTTAAAGCAAGTGAGCCTCATACTTTAAAATCAATATTAAATGCCGAAAGGAATTTGAGAAACATTTCTCAAATTTGAGAACTTGTGAACTATCAAGAGCACCTATGAGGACTACAAAGATTCTTTAACTTTATTTTGAGAAACCCTTTCTTAAAAATTCAAAATCTTGACTTGAGGTTGTGGTTTCAGGGCTGTGCCCGCTTCTAAAGTGGTCATCTAAATTATCCACAATTTGTGTATGTGTTTAGATGACCATATTTCTAAAAACAAAGCACAGTCATCCTTTCATATTCATGAGTTCTGCATCTGTGGATTCAACCAATCCTGGATTGAAAATATTTTTTTTAATTGCATCTGTACTGAACATATACAGACATTATTTCTTGTCCTAGTCCTTAAACAAAATGGTATAATTATGTACATAACATTTACATTGAATGAGGTATTATAAGTAATCCAGAGATGATTTAGTGTGCAGTTATGTGCTATATATTGATATTTTGGTCAACAATGGACCACATATACAATGGTAGCTCCATAATGTTCTAATGGAGCTGAAAAATTTCTACTGCCTAATGATATCACAGCCATTTTAACAATAGAGCACATGGCATTACCTTTACTATGTTTAAATATGTTTAGATATAAAAATACAATTGTACTCCATTTGTCTGCAGTATTCAGTACACCAACATACAGTACAGGTTTGCCACCTAGAAGTGATAGGCTATGCTGTATAGCCTAGGTGTATAGTAGGCTGTATCATCTAGGTTTCTGTACATTCTATGAAATTAACACACAATGACAAAATTGCTTAATGACATTTCTCAGAATGTATCCCTATGATTAAGTGATGCATGACTGTATGGAGGAGGATTTGCATAGATTATATGCAAGTACTATGCCATTTTATAACAGGAACTTGAGCATCAGTGGATTTTGGTATTTGTGAGAGGTTCTGGAATCAATTCCTTAGAGATACTAAGGAAAAAGTGTACTTAAATATCCTCTGGGACCACGTGTGGACACAGAAGCAGATCTGCAGACCTCAGTTCAAAAAAACACTGACCAGCTGATACAGTACCATTTCATAGGTGAGAAAACGAAATCCAAAGAGGTGAGGGAACCTTGTTCAGTATCAACAAAGAGTTACAGGGAGAAGTCTTGGTAAGAAAATTGTGTGTGTGTGTGTGTGTGTGTGTCTCACATGCGCGTGCTTGCACACACACACGCGTGGGCCTGTATAGGCACATAACTTAGTAGTTTGTACCACCTGGTTTGACTTTGCTTTCTAGCTTGAAACAATGTACTGTACTTTACTTAAAAGTTATGGTCGTACTCATTCCCGGAACACTGCTTGGGAAAAGGGTATCATAATCAATCAAAATGTTAATGTTTATCCTTTGTCTTATTTATTTTGTGTAAGAATCCACTCATCCACCCTGCCACCATGCCTGGCTAATTGCTTGAGAGACAGACTCTCGCTATGTTGCCCGTAGCGAAGGATGGGTAATTTCATTCTTAAAAAGAATTTTAGAAATTAAAGGAAATATCTTCTGTCAATTTATTTGGAGGTGTTAGTTTTGAAGTGTTTTTTGAAGTTTAAATGCTTTTGTTTGATCAACTAAAGCAAGTTTAGACATTTTTCTAAACCACATTAAAGGAATTATTAAAAACATGATTTTATTGGATATCTATCTAACTTTATCATCTTAGCCTATTCTGGAGCCCACAAGGGGGCAGACGAAGAACATAGGAAAGAAAACAATCCTTAGGCTGTAGCCACTGGTGGAGTTACATTCTGAATACATTTGGCTTTATTTTCTTTTTACTGAATTTTATCTTATGTTCTTCTGACTGTGAAAACAATTTCAATTTCTTTGCACAGTATTGTAAAATTGATCACTAAAAAATCAAAACTAATTTGACTATATCTATCTTATTTTCTTCTAAGGGAGAAATAACTGCACTGAAGTTATACATTATTATGCTGAAGGAGTAAATTGTAATCATTTCTAAGCCATTATTTTCTATTAATCTATTTTTAAATAATGGTTTGTTTATTTTCAAAAGAAAATGATAAAAATAACTGTCATTTGTTTTTATAACAATTGTATGTATAAATCTGTATTTTATTAATAAATGGTTTGGGTATTCTTGCATTTCCTTTCATTTTATTGTATCCTCATAGTTTGGTTGGAAATTTTAAACACCTAGCTATATTTATCACAAGATTACTTAATTAGTTAATAAAATATTTTCTAACAGGAGATGTTTTTGTTAGGGAGGTATTATTTTTGTGTGTGCTCATATGTTTTGCAATGGTAATCATGTGTAACAATTTTGAGACTAAACTATTGAAAACTATTCATTAGCAAAAAAAGTAAAATCACTTTTTAATAATTCTTGAATTCTTAATAATTAAAATAATGTTTAAAATATTTTCAAGGAATATGTCAAACTTTGATTCACTGTAAATAAATGAGATTTAGCTAATATATTAATGTATGTTACTTGTAATTTAATTAGATTAAAATAGAATTCATCTAACAGCCTGTATACTTAAATATATTCAAGCAAAGTGTTTTACTTAAATTAGCATAAAGTATGAAATTTCTTATTCCCTAAGCCAATCTTCAATTCCAAATTATTGATCAAGTTCTAGCTCATGTATATTACTTCTCCTATATTCCAGGGAGTCACAGTTTAATCTTATTGTCAATTTTTTTGCTTGAGATTTTATGTATATGTGTATATTTATATACACTCACACATATGTACATATATGTATATGTATATACTTATATACACTAGATGTTTATATATATGTATATACACTATATGTTTATATTTGGTATTTAATTGATAGAATAAATATTTAAAGGTTATGAAGTTGTGATTAGAGCTCCAAATAGATCCTATATATCTTTACTTAAGGATAAAGGATATGCAGGAGAAAAATGTTCTGAAATTTGAAATGATCATAGCTGAAAGGCCAATTTACATATAATCCTGTTAAATTGATCCTCACCCTCAGAAAGTTAAGAAAAAGGCTTTGAAAAAAATGTGTTCTCTATATTTCAAGTGTTTTACAGGCATAGAATTATAAAGCTGACACATAACGATCATTGCACTATTTAGGATGAGCCACTTTTTAGGGAAGGCAGTTTAATCACCAGAGAGCCTAATTCCAGGAACTCTTGAGGATCAGAAGAATATAACTTTTAGCTTTAGCAATTTAGAGTTCAAAAAACCATGAAGTTCTTTTGGGATGGCATGAACTAATAATGGTATGCCTGGCTCATCCAGAAGCAGTTAGACTATGTCTCTCCAGGTGTCAGGAGAAGGGACCACAGGCTTACTGAGTCATAACACCATATGGCATAACAGCAGTGCTCCTTGAAGAGCTTGCAAAGCGAGTCACCTCTTGAAGACTTTGTGGGAGATAAAGACTTGTGGAGAATCTGAAGCCTCAGCTTGAAGGAGAAGAGTGACGTTGTGTCATCAAAAGACAAATGAAGGGTATGTTTGCCTGATAAAGAGGTCAGCTGACTGGTGTTTTACTTGTGAGAAAGAGCTCTCACTCAGATACAACATCCAAATGAAGTCAGTGGATGTTCACTGACAAAAACCAGTTCTAGAATGAAACACTCAGCCTTCTTTTGCAGGCGTGTAGTCTTTTTCAGCACTTTAAAAGTACTGACAACAGTACCTCTTGTTTTAAAGAAACTGACAAATGAGTAATAAGACTCCTCTCAATTTTTTTTATAAGAGACTTCAGTCTTAAAGAACCTTGGACTTTCCAAAATGGCTATTTTTAATTTTATAGTAATGCTCAAGCCTAGGGTGAGGGAGGAGCTAAGAATTTTAGAAATGTCATTGGAAATAATTCCAGCCCTAATCATAAGTCTCTTTTCGGCATCAAGAGAAATAAATTGTGAATACTCATCCTAAGAGAACAGTTTAAAGTACTGGTACCAAGATTAGATCCCATTTAAAACAATAATATAATACAAAACAACCTTGGAAAACGCCGGGCAAGCTATACAAAGTTTTTATTTTATTTTTTAATTTAATTTTATTTATTTTCAATTCTGCTCTTCCTCTAAATGAAAAATTTTAAAGGCTGAAAGGCTAGACATAAGTTATGTGGAACAATCAACAAGGTTTGGTGATTTTTTGGCATTTGGAACAAACAGCAGCTGTGGGGTTTTTTTAGCTAAAATTGTCACCAGCCACTACTGTGTGCTTTTTTCCCACTGCTTCCTTCTGACAGGTTGCTACGCAGATGCTCCTCGGGTCCAGGTTAAAGAGCTCAGTGCACAGAGGAAATCGAAATCTTATAACTCCTGGATCCTGCACATCATGCCCCCTCTGGCATCTGGTGAGTTTCTAAATGTCTGAGCACGTTTTGGTTCACTGGGTATTTGTGCAACTCAAATTCCCTCCTGGCGCTCCCCAACACATACACTTAGGGCCAAAACAACATACCAATTAGCAGTGATTTATTTGCAAAGTGTTAAATGCTTTTTCCACTTTTGAGGTACATCAGAAGTGGTGTTGATTTGTTTATATGGTAAAGAAACTAAGCATAATTAATTTTTTTTCCCACTCAAGACCAATCTATTAACAAATTTTTTAGGTTCTGGGGTACATGTGAAGAACATGCAGGATTGTTGCATAGGTACACACATGGCAATGTGGTTTGCTGCCTTCCTCCCTATCACCTATACCTGGCATTTCTCCCCATGCTATCTCTCCCAGCTCCCCACCCCCCGCTGTCCCTCCTCTAGTTAGCCTCCCCCTCCACAGACCTCAGTGTGTGCAACATTATCCTTTACCTGCAGGCATCAGCAGCCAGTGTGCCATTGCCACTGTGTTGTAACTCCAACTTCCCCTCCCACAAATTAAGCAGAGAGTAAGTGGAGGGAGTAGGGTCAGATTTTTCCAGAATGGCCCTTGTGACAGGGAGCTTTTTGCACTATCCTTCATTTAATCAAGGAATGTGCATTAAATCTTTTAATTCACTTCATCCTGTATTTTTAAAAAAATGTTTTCCACATAGAGTTTCCCCCCCTGGGGAAGAAAACAAAAACAAGATAACTCAAATGCAGTAAAAAAACAATTCAGGATCTTAGGTTCCAGGCAGTTCAAAAACAGCCAGACGGTTCTTTTTTTCCACCAGAACACCACAATGGCAGAACTTAAGAATCGGGATACTAAAATGGAGGAGTGGTCGCAGCAGCTGCCCCTGGCCGGCTGAACACACTGCACTACCCAGGCATAGGCCGGGGCCAGAGGCCGTGGGTGCCCCGATGCCAGCCTGCCCATCCCTGTAGTGAAAGTAAGCAGGATTTGCAGCTGTGGCCCTGGGGCACGCGGACTCGTGGGAAGCTAGGCTCTGAGGCTGCAAACACCCTTGGAGCTGGCAGCCCCAGTGTGGGTGAGGCTCGTACCTGTTCCTCTGTTCCAGCCAGCCTCATCCTGGCCTCTGCATCTTGATCCAGGCTGGGGCCGGATGGCTGGACACCCTGGCCAGTGCTCACCCTGGGAGTCCATCACAGGCTAAATCACCTCCTTCCTAATACCCCAGCACCCCTTGCCAGTGCCGTTTCCGGGGCGCAGACCTCCTAGAGAAGAAAGAAATCCCAATTTTGTACAAATCTTGCAAACACCACAGAGGGCATCACACAAAGACTGCGTTTCTTGGGAGGCCAAGGTGGGTGGATCACTAGAGGTCAGGAGTTCGAAACCAGCCTGGCCAACATGGTGAAACACTGTCACAAGTTAAAAAAAAAAAAAAATCAGTCGTCGTGGGGGCGGGCGTCTGTAATCCCAGCTACTGAGGAGGCTGAGGCAGGAAAATCGCTTGAACCTGGAGGCGAAGGTGGCAGTGAGCCAAGATCGCGCCATTACACTCCAGCCTGGGCAGCACAGCGAGACGCCATCAAAAAACAAAAACAAACAACAAAAAAACAAGCAAAAAAGACTGAGATTTGCTGCATCTGGTTTCCTGGAAGGCTGACCAAAGAAGGTCCCTGCCACCAAAAAATTCCCTGTTACAAGGGCCATTCTAGAAAAATCTGACCCCTGTTATTCCCTCCACTTACTCTCTGCTTAATTTGCAGGAGGGAAAATTGGCGTTACATCACAGTGGCAACGGAACCTGGCTGTGGATTCCTTGCCGTATCCAGGGACCAGGACCACGAGGAGGATGCCCAGCGCAGGACAGCCATGCAGTCCTTCCGCCACGACAGCCTCCCGCAATAATTCACTCTTGATTAACGGCGCACACTATTAACAACAGACCTGTGGATATTTGTGGCAGTCTCAGAAATCTTGAGACCTTCCTGAGCTTACCTAGTTAGCTGTTCTACACTTAATCTGGTATTTCTGTGATTCAGATTCCCTTGTGTTCCTACCACCCTTTCTAAGAAAGCAAAAAGTAGTCTCCAAAACCCTTAAGCAATTGATGGCACAGCCTTCGAAACTGGCCTAAGGGGGTTGGTTTCCAGCTCTGCCACTTATTAGCCACGGGACCTTGGAAACCCGTGTAAATTCAATTTCTTCCTTTTCCTTCTCTGCAAAATACCTGTTAATACTGTTGGCAGCCAGGCATCAGCCGGGCATGGTGGCTCACGCCTGTAATCTCAGCACTTTGGGAGGCCGAGGAGGGTGGGTCGCCTGAGGCCTGGAGTTCAAGACCAGCCTGGCCAACATGGGGAAACCCCATCTCTATTAAAAAATAAAAAATTAGACAGGCGTGGTGGTGGGCGTCTGTGATCCCAGGTGCTCCAGAAGCTGAGGCAGGAGAATCGCTTGAACCCGGAAGGCGGAGGTTGCAGTAAGCAGAGATCAAGCCACTGCACTCCAGCCTGGGCAACAAGCAAGACTCCATTTCAAAAATATACATATATATATATGTATATTTTCATATATATATTTTATATACATATATATCTTAAAAAATATCTTTATATTTTCATATATACTATATACATATTGTCTACCTCATGAAATTGTGAAAACTAAATGAGTGTACACACACATATATTTATATACTAATTTAGTTCTATGATATATACATATATATGTGTGTATATTTATATCTATCTATCTAGCCATCTATCTATCTAGGATTTTCTAAGATATGTATTTCCTGAAGTAAGATCTGATGCATATTATTAGTGGGTGATAAATATTACCACTGGGAAATTGAATCATTTAAATAGTGTTGGAATTCTGTATGTGAGAAGAAATGTTCCTCACTATCTATCAGTGTTTCTTGATCTTCCTGTACATTGAAATCTTGTGAAATGCTTCAAAAAAGTACTGATGCTTAGGCCATATCCTCGAGATTGAGGCACAATAATAGCTCAAGGTACACCTTCAGCAAATGATGTTTTAAAATTCTTGTGTGATACTAATGTGAGACCACTGCCCTATGTCAGAAAGGAATTATTTGACTTCACCCTTATACTTGAAGCTCAGGGAAGGAAAAAGGAAGATACAGAATGTAACTGCATGAGCCACAAGTTTTAGTAGTCTGACACTTTTTCACATTTTATTTTTGGCATTGACAGAACCAATTACTCCTTCCCTCTTGAAATTCATATGTTCCTACAAATTCCTCAGAGACACTCTCCGAGTTTTCTTGCAACTCCTCAGGCTGCACAACATTGAAGGTATAGCCAGTGCCTCATTCTGTTTTCATTTAGTGTCTCTGCAGACCACCCATCACACTGTTCTCCTAAAGATCATATCACACACCGCATCAATCAGAGCAACCTTCAAAGTGCCCATGCTCCTCAGGACCTCACCTGTCTAGCCAGCTTAGCTGCCTTCTGCTTTCCAGGAAAGATGTCAAAGGATGAAATGAACTATGTAGTTTACCGCCTGCAGGATCTCCACAGCATTGTTTCTCCTGTTTCAAATGCTTTCCCACAACTGTCCTCTTCACTGGGGACTCCTGTTTTTCAAAATTCAGAGCAAGTGTCAAGATTTTCTTGAATGTATGCTTCCTTCCTTCTTTCCAGTCTGAAGAACAAAAGCCTTGTTTCTAGCAATTGAAGTGGTTAATATATTTACATTTCTCTGTCACCAGATCGGTTTTATTTCAAATGTTCTTTGTTTAAAATCATCTAAGGGCTTCCTGATGAAGGAAAGTTCTGGGTGGTGATGTCCTAAAATTCATTTGTCAAAAGAACTCTTTGAGATGATTCTTAATCCGCACTAAATTTGAAGAAACATCAAAAGCGATAGTCACTCACATGTGCATATATTGAGAGAAACAATCCTTACACCGAAGCACAAATGTTCCGCTCATCTATAGTAATAAAAGATGAAATAGACTATAGAGGTGAGGATATTGGTGCTTGGGTTGATGTAGGGTGAGAACTTGTGGAAATTTTCTTCGATAGTTTGTGTCCTCAGTGAAATAGGAAGAACAGTCATCAGCTGAGATAAAATATCAAAAAGGAGGTGTTTGGAGACCTGATGAGAATTATGAACAGAAGACTCAAAGGACTGGAAAATTATAGTATGATTTCTAGGCATCATTCAAGGCATAATCAAGGTTTACAGTCTTCACTTAAGTGGGAAATTTCAGCCCTTTTTTGGTTTTCTAAAGCCATGTGTAGCTGCATAGGTACATGTGAAGAGTAGGCAGGAGGTAAATGTCTTCAAGGTTGGAGTTTTGATAAACAAGTAAATAAGTAGAGATCCACGGGGGTTGAGGGTGATGGTATATGCAAGGAAGGCATTACTCTAATTCACCACAGAACATATTCTGGGTAAGGAAGAGAAAAAAATTACATTAGGACAATGAGGAAGAGTGAAGTATTGGATATAGTCAATGAATTTTAGCTTCTATTGTTTCTTAAACGTTATTAAAGTTAGGGACCCAACTGGAGTGAACTGGAATGTTTGCTATTGAGATTATAGAATGGGCACAGTTATTGATCATAACACATTCTAGGACTGACATGAGAGTCTTTTATCCAAGGAAAGAACAAGATTATTAGAGGAGAGAATGCCACACAGCTGGGATTCTAGGTAGCTCAATGGATCGTCTAGATAAATACTGGGATTACCAATGTAATTGTGAGATATTGTCAGTGAGCTGAAAATCTTTTAAGATATGACGGAGTGTAACACAGGGCTCAGCAGATGACTACAAAAGGGACTGAGTAGTGGTGGCAAGGTCTATTGCAAGCTTTTTCTGTGAAGGGTCAGATAATAAATATTTTAGGCTTTGCCAGTCACATGTAGTCTTTGTTTCCTGCTCCTGTTCTTCCCTCCTCATGCTCCTCTTCCTCCTCCTGAGGCTGCTCCAGTTCCTCCTCCTCCACTGCCACCATCACTGATTCTTATTTTTCTTATATTTTTCCCACAATGCTTTATAATGTATAAACCATTTTTAGCTTAGAGTTGTAGAAAAACAGGAAAGAGGTAGAATCTGGCCTGTACGCTGCAGGTTGCTAACCCCTGAACAAAACTGGTGATAGAAAGAATGGTCTTCAAGGAGCAGTAAGTGAGGCAAATCCCTACATCACTCCTAGCCCTTGTGGTAACAGGAATATAGAGAAAGCAGCGCCTTCAAGTAAGTACTAGATTTCAGTTGTCAGAAGTTGAAGAGGAGAAAATACAATTAGAGAATCCTCTCCTCAATTTTTTTGCGGATGCTAATAAAGCTAAAATACACTTACCTGTACCAGTCTGTTCTGCAGACCTATGTTTCAATGGTTGTGAGAAAAATACCTGAAAGTGGAATTGCCAGATTTAAGATTGTTCTGACTAAGCTCAGAAATTTTTGCATTTTCTCCCAAAGTAATCCCCCTATTTTGAAATCATATCACCACCACCCAATTTTACTTAAAATTAGACTAATTTAAAAACATTATCACCGTTAGGAAGATAAAGTTCCAACTTTCAGAATGTTAGTTTCATAGACCTCAGTAGGTTGACTCTCTGATCTGCTTCTCCTGTCTGCTTTTTGCCTTTAGGAAAAAAAGCAGAATTTCAAAGTGTCAAAGAAAATATTTGTTTAATGTGCAAATATCACAGATAACAGTTAAAATACCCAACTTTCTGGCTAGGAAAGTGTTTGCTTGTTAGTATCCGTGTTAGTGTCACTGCTTTCTACCCTTAAAGACAGATCAGATAAAACAATAGCACATGCCAGGCATGGATGAGTTCTAGAGATTATTTCAAAGCAGCCAACACATTTTTTCTTTGTACATGGTACAGAAACAGTCAATTTGGGACCATAATCCAACTTATGTTTCTATATATTACTTTTAATATTAACATGCAACTCTTCTTATTTACTCAGAAAATCATTATTCCACAATTGCTTTTTAACAAGTTCCTGCTATAGATATGTGTGGCATATTCTACCAGTTACCTCTATTATTGCTTTTTGTTGTCTTTTTTCTTTCTTTCTTTTTTCTTTTTCTTTTTGCCTGTCTTACAGATTAAGTGCTTTTATTTTTATTTTTTGCTTTTATCTTTTTATCCTCTGGACTTTTTTTTCTTTTTTAAATTATTTAATAGTTTGGGGGGAACAGGTGGTGTTTGGTTACATGAATAAATTATTAGTGGGAATTTCTGAGATTTTGTTGCACTCACCTCTTAATCAGTGTACACTGTCCCAATGTGTGGTATTTTTCCTTCACAGCCCTCTCAACCTTCCCCCTAGTCCCCAGATTCATTATATCATTCTAATGCCTTTGTGTCCTCATAGCTTAGCTCCCGCTTATAAGTGAGAACATATATTTAGTTTTCCATTCCTGAGTTATTTCACTTAGAGTAATGGTCTCCAAACCCATCCAGGTTGCTGCAAATTCTATTATTTCATTTCTTTTTATGGCTGAGTAGTATTCCATGGCATGCACATATATATATCCATATTCTATGCATGCATATATATCATATATTTATGCGTATATATCACATGTTCTTTGTCCACTTGTTGGTTGATGAGCATTTAGGCTGGTTCCATATTTTTGCCATTGTAAATTGTAAATTGTGGGGCTATAAACATGCATGTGCAGTGCAAGTGTCTTTTTCGTATAATGACTTCTTTTCCTCTGGGTAGATACCCAGTAGTAAGATTACTGGATCAAGTGGTAGAACTTTTAGTTCTTTAAGAAATTTCCATACTGTTTTCCATAGTGGTTGCATTACTTTACACTCCCACCAACAGTGTAAAAGTATTTCCTTTTCACCACATCCACACCAACATCTTTTTTTTTTTTTAATTGCAGCCTTCTTGCAGGAGTAATGTAGTATTGCATTGTGGTTTGATTTGCATTTCCATGATAATTAGTGATGCTGAGCATTTTTTCATGTTTCTTGGCTACTTGTATATCTTTGTTTGAGAATTGTCTATTCATGTCCTTAGCCCACTTTTTAATGGGGTTGTTTTTTTCTTTCTGATTTGTTTGAGTTCCTTGTAGATTCTGAATATTACTCTTTTGTTCGAGGCATTGATTGCAAAGATTTTCTCCCTCTCTGTAGGTTGTCTGTTAACTCTGCTGATTATTTCATTTGCTATGCAGAAGTGTGTTAGCACAATTCTCATCTACTTATTTTTGTTTTAGTTGCATTTGCTTTGGGGTTCTTGAGCATGAACACTTTGCCTAAGCCAATAGGTAGAAGAAGTTTTTTCCCAATGTTATCATCTATAATTTTTATGGTTTCAGGTCTTAGTTAACACTTTGAATCATCTTGAATTGATTTTTGTATAAGAAGAGATTTAAGGGTTCAGTTTCATTCTTCTCCATGTGGTTTGCCAATTATCCTAGCACTATTTGTTGAATAGATTGTCCTTTCCCCACCTTATGTTTTCATTTGCTTTGTTGGATATAAGTATTTGGCTTTAGTTCTTGGTTCTCTATTCTGTTCCATTGGTCTACATGCCTGTTTTTATACCAACACCATGCTGTTTTGGTAACTATAGACTTGAAGTGTAGTTTGAAGTCAGGTTTTGTGATGCCTCCAGATGTTTTCTTTTTGCTTAGTCTTGCTTTGGCTCTGTGGGCTCTTTTTTGGTACCACATGAATTTCAGAATTGTTTTTTTTCTAGTTATATGAAGAATAATGATGGTATTTTGATGGGAATTGCATTGGCATTATAGATTGCTTTTGGCAATATGATTATTTTTACAATCTTGATGCTACCCATCCATGAGAATGGATGTATTTCCATTTGTTCATGTCATCTATGAATTTTTTCAGTAGTGTTTTATACTATTCCTTGTAGAGATCTTTCTCTTACTTGGTTAGGTATATTCCTAAGGATTTAATTTCATTTCATTATTTCCAGCTGTTGTAAAAGGGGTTGAGTTCTTGATTTGATTCTCAGCTTGGTCACTGCTGGTGTATAGCAGAGTTACTGATTTGTGTACTTTTATTTTGTATCCTGAAACTTGACTAAATTAATTCATCAGATCTATGGTCTGATGAGTCTTTGGGGTTTTCTAGGTATATGATCATATCACTAGCAAACTGACAATTTAACTTCCTCTTTACCGATTTGGATACCCTTTATTTCTTCCTCTTGTCTGATTGCCCTGGCTAGGGTATTGCCTTATTTTTTGAATGAGAAACTGTAATTTGCCCAACTACTAAAATTCTATTTTGCAAAATTTTTTGTAACAACATCCTAGAAAATGAAATATAATAAGTCTCTTAGTTGTATCTACTGAGATTACTACTGTTTTCCTGATAAAATAAAATTACCTCAAATACAGCTCTTCTGCCATGCTCCTTCTCTGCCTAGATAGAATATTTAGATGGTACTCAAAAGAACAATAATTATAAGTGTGCACACACAAGCAGACACTGCAGATGTGTTAGTCTCTTTTTGTGCTGATGTTAAAGATATGTCCAAGACTGAGAAGCAAGAGGGGTTTCATGGACTTACAGTTCCACATGGCTGCAGAGGCCTCAAAATCACGGCAAAAGACTAGGAGGAACAAGACATGTCTTACATGGATGGCAGCAGGCAAAGATAGAGAGCTTGTGCAGGGAAATTCTGATTTTTAAAGCCACCAGCTCTTGTGAGACTTATTCACTGTCATGAGAACAGCACTAGAAAGACCCACCTCCATGATTCAATTACCTCTCACTAGGTTCCCCCATGACACATGGGAATTGTGAGAGTTACAATTCAAGATGAGATTTGGGTGAGGTCACAGCCAAATCGTATCAGTGAGTACAAAGATAGAAAAAGCTTTATTCCCTAATAACTGTGTGGAGCTCCTGCACCATCTGAAGACTGCCCATGCTGGGCTTCTTTATAATTAGAGTACACTACATATTTCACAGTCAATACAAGTAATTCTGCCCAGCCTTAAATATATTCCATTTTATTTGTTTTTCTTCCTGCAGTATCAGAATGGGCTTTTCACAGATTGAAATATTCTCTGATTTTTCTATCATCGGTCACTGACTTCCACATCTATAGTCTTTGGCCGTTAGGTCTATGTTCATCACAAATATTTTTTCTGCCTTTACTAAACTTCAGTTTCTCTACCTTTCCTCAAATAAAAAGCAGCTATTTCCCCAAAGTACCACAGTGATTTTTTCTTTTTTTAGCAATGATTAGTGTAACATTTGGTATCTAAATTTAAAAGTGTTTCATAGAGAAATTTACAGTGGTAATCAATTGACATTTCACCAAGGCAACTGCTTTTGAAAAGAATTGGCACTTAATTCATATCTGTGATAAGGATGTTTCAGGTTGTAAATGAACATTGATTAAAACTTGACATTACTCAGACAGGCTATATTTGCTCACATTTATTCTCCTACAATTGTAAATCGTAGCCAACACACCAAAATAAAGTATACAAGAATACAATATTTTTAAAAGTATGATTAACAGTGTAAGAAGGAAAATCTCAGACATAGCAGATAGACAATGTAAAAAATTGAAATGGAATCCCAGAGTAAGAAAAAAAAAAACAGAAAAATGACTACTTAACAATTACTATGCTACATGTGGAACTTAACTAGACCATTCAAAGCAAGACAAATTTCTAATGCAAATTTTCTGAGGTTTTGAGATTTACTTAACTAAAAAATATATTATAGATACATGTTTTACTAAAGATTTTCCTTTAGCCACTCAATATACTGATTTATCAGCCTGTAACTGATTTTTAGTTCTAGAAATGAAAATGATCCATGGAATCCATCCTCAACATGGTTATGAGTCACCTGAACTCCAGCGTTCCGAAGTCGTGTGACATACATGAGTCCATCATCTCTTAAGACATCATATTGACAGGTGACAACATAGGTCAGGGGTAAACCATGTAACTTGTTGTCATCAGCCAACAAAGGGGCTGCCCGCACATCTAGGAACCCCGGATATTTTTTAGCCAGCTCAGAACTACCATAATTTGGATTTCTATAAACATATCCTTTTATAAACCTCTCAGGGAGCAAGGAACTCCAATTAACAAATTTGAAGAGATGACTTGATTCCACAGGTACATGTTGTCCGGACAGCATGGCTTTTTCAAGTGATCTATCGGTGGTAAAATATTCACTCCAGAATCTGACCATGAGTGACTTGCACAGAAATGGAAAATGTGAATTTTCTTGATATGATGGTGAATCTACATCAAGAGGCTGAAGGGCAGGATAAATTAAAGCCTGGATCTTGAGTTTGATCTTGACATCTGGGTCATCAAGGAGCTGAGAAACAAGATGATGTGCACAAATTATTTTCATTTGAAACAATGAAATAATCCTAATAAGATTATCTATCTGTCGATCTACTATCTTCTTTTTATCTAAGTATTCATAATCTCATAAAGACTTAAGTAATAAATGAAACATACCATCACAACAAACTTTCTAACATTCAAAATGTGTTTCTAGAACTAGATGTTCATCAATTAAAGGATATTTTCAACTTAAGGAAAATCTTCTGTCGTATATGTTTTATGGATAATCCAAAAAGATTTAAATGATCATTAGAAAGTTAATGTCCTAACCTTTCTACTAGGAATGATAATGAGAAGAACTGCATAAATATTCTCATCCATTAATGTAAGAGTTTATTAAAATAGGCCTGGTGTAGTGGCTCATTCCTGTAATCTCAGCACTTTGGAAAGCTGAAGTGGGTGGATTGCTCAAGGTCAGGAGTTTGAGACCAGCTGGCCAACAGGGCAAACCCCTGTCTCAACCAAAAATACAAAAGTTAGCCAGGCATGTGGTGCACAACTGTAATTTACTCAGGAGGCTGAGACATGAGAATTGCTTGAACCTGTGAGGTGAAGGTTACAGAGAGCCAAGAAAACACCACTGCACTCCAGCCTGGGAGACATAGTGAGATACCGCCTCAAAAAAAAAATGTTTATTAAAATATGCCAGTATACCAATAAGCTTTCTCATGAAGAAGAAGGATCACTTAATAGAGGTTTCTGACATGGCTTTGATGCTAAAGTGACATGACACTTCAGGAAATTTGCGCAAGCCTTTTGTGTGAAATGGTCTATTGGCATCACTCTTACATCAAGCCTGTTGTGCTAATATTTGTAATAATCAGTGGTCTGTAAAGAAGGATATACAAATACTAGGTAGGAGAAAAAGGGGATTTATATGAGTGAAATATTGTAATATATGTTTTAAATTATGAGAACATATAGGTTAAAATTAATTTTACATGTTTTCAAAGTGCATAATATATTATAAAAGATGTATAGAACTTCTATATAAAAATACAGATATTATTAGATATAACCCCAGATATTTTGCAATTTGTGGTATTTACCTACATTTTAACTACAATTATCAAAACAGACCATTTTGGAGACTATTTATAAAGATTGTTATAAGTTGCCAGGTATTTTTATATAAATTTACTCATATGACCCTCAAAGAACTCCTTAAAGTTGAAAGAGTTCATTTTTCTTACAGGTGAGAAAATGAATGTTTAGAGAGATTAAGCCAATATCAAATCTAGAGATTACTGCATCTCCAAATTTCCTGATGTTAAGTCTAATGCTTTTGCTGCTTCATTATGAAATCCATAGTAATGATTAGTAATCTACCTGTGAAGTTTCAAATACTTGTTTTATATTGTGGTTGAAACAAAGTGCAACTGTAATTCCTTACTTTTGAGAATACTGTCCAACAGACTCTAGCAGTCAAAACACTTTTAGTGTAAAAAATATATAAATAAATATAATTAACAAAACAAATAACAGCAATGTTTTAAAATTGCTTTAGAATCCTCATTTGTAACTGAAGTCAACTAATAAAATATAACCTACTTCTGATCTTAGAAAGAAGATCTTAGGTAGCTTCTTCTCCTGACTAGCACTCCATCCATGGGAAAATAGTTTAGTTCCTTCCCACTACTACATGGGAAAATAGTTTAGATGTTTAAACAATCAATAGCAGTGTTTCTTCATCGTAAAAGCAAAACCAATTCTACATATAATCTGGGGTAAAAATGCCAGTTATTATTATATTACCATTATTACAGATAAAGAGATCTGATTTTACATATACATACAAAAATCATTTGAATTCTTCATATTTCTTCTTTGTAAGTAGCATGGGAATCTTTGAATGTGTTGACAATTTTCTAAAAATAGGATGATTATTTTGGTAATAGAGAAATATATCATCAAAGATTACATGAATTCATCTGAACCTCTAATAAGGTAATAGGGCCATTAGTCTCGCAATTATATGATCTCATTCATCTACTTAGTGTAATATTTTACTGACACATGTTATTTTATTTTTTATGCTTTTTAGAGACATGGCCTTACTCTGTCATCCAGCCTGAAATATAGTGGCATGATTACAGCTTACTGTAACCTTGAACTCCTGGGCTTAAGAGATCCTTCTGCCTCAGCTCCTCAGCCCCCCAAAAACCTAGGAGTATAAGCTCACACTACTATGACAGGTTAATTTTTTTTTTCATTTTTTTTTATTTTTGTAGAGACAGGGTCTCACTATGTTTCCCAGGCTGCTCTCAAACTCCTGCTCTCAAGTGATTCTTCTGTCTTGGCCTCCGAGAGCACTGGGATTACAGTTGTGAACTACCACATGCAGCCTATAACTTTAAATGAGTGATTTATCCAAAGAATTCCCTTAAGAAGGAAAAAAATCTATGACAGAAGCAGAGATTAATATTATAATGTTTTAGTCATTTCTTCTCAATATTCTCTTTAATACTTTCAAAAAAATTAACATCTCCTATTTGCATTTATATTTTAATACATGCGTTAAATATGTTTATAAGTAGATTATTTTTTAAAAGCATAGAAATTATGCACATCATACCTGTTGAGTCACTGCTGCAGCTAAATTCCCTCCTGCACTATCTCCAGAAATACCGATTCTCTCAGGGTTCACACCATATTTTGCAAGAATGTTTTTATTTAAGAACCACCTTAAGGAATTATACACATCTTCAAATTGAATTGGGAAATGATACTTAGGTGCTAACCTGTAGCTGTAGAGAGAAAACAGTTTACACATCTTTTGTTGTTTGTTTTTATTAAAGCATAATACATTAGGGTGGTGTGAAAGTGATGGCAAAAGCCACAGTAACTAATGCATGCTGGAAGTGCACACAAGTATATAATTTCTTTAATTTTCAAACAGCATAGCCATATAACTAGCACCCAGATCATGAAATATAACATTGCCAGCACCCCAGAAACCTTTTGTTTACTCTCTTTAATTCCTGAAGTATCCACTAATTTGACATAACAGCATACATTATTTTTCCCTCTTTTTGACCTTTAAAGAAATGAAATCATATAGCATATACTCCTATGTATCTGGTTTCAATTGCTCAACATGTTTCTGAGCCTCATTCACATTGCTTCTATCTTCCTGTACAGTACTCTATTGTTTGAATATACCACAAATCATTTACCCATTAACATGCTGATGGGCTAAGTGAAATAAGCCAGTCATAAAAGGATAAATACTGTGTTTCCACTTATATAAGGTGTCTAAAACAGCCAAATTCATAGAGTCAGAGTAAAAAGATGGTTGCAAGGGCTATGAGGGGGAGGAATTGGGGAGTTACTGATGAGCTGGCATAAAGTTTCAGTCAAACAAGTTGAATAAGCTCTACAGATCTGTTATACAATGTGCCTATAGTAAAAAATAACACAAATTTTAAAATTCATTAAGAGGGTAGATTACATATTAAATGTTCTTATAAACAATTAAATAAATACTAAATAAATATTTTTCCAACTTAAAAAATGTTGTGAGGATTTAGGCTCCTTACAGTCTAGGGCACAAACAGTGTTGCTATGAATATTCTAGTACATGATTTTGGTGACCATATGCATGTATTCTGTTGATACTGATAGTACCAGAGCTATGCATAAATGTTTAGCTTTGTTTAATAATGTCCAAGAGTTTCACTAAGTAGTTTTCCAAGTTATTTTCAAGCCAGAGCTTATGAAGGTGTTATTGATTCAAAACCTTATCAACACTTGGTGTTTTATGTCTTTCGCATTTTATCTATAATATCAAATATATAAAAGTATCTCATAACAGTCTTAATTTGTATTTTCCTGGTGTATATAGTACATTTTCATATATTTATTGATTATTTGGATATCCTTTTCAGTAAATTGTCTTTCTGAGTCTTTTCCCTATACGTCTATTAACTGGTAGGTGTTTGTATATTTTGGATTTCAAAAAATATATATGTATTTAAAATTTTTTATAGTATACATATTTGTATACATACATGTATACACACACACCAACTTTAAGACTTCTATTAATGTCTTTTGATGAAGATAAGTTCTTAATTTTTAATATTATCATTTTATTGAGATATTCATAATCCATAAAATTAACTCATTAAAAGTATGCAATTCAGTGGTTTTCAATATATTCAGAGTTGTACAACCATTGCCACAATCAATTTTAGAACATTTCCGTCATGCCAAAAAGAAATTCTATACCTATTAGTAGTGACTTCTCATTTCCCCCAATCCTCCAAACCCAACCACAGGCAACCATCTAACACAATCTCCATTCTATCTCTATACATTTGCCATATTTTAGACATTTTATATAAATGGAATCACAAAATTTGCCATTTATGACTGGCTTGTTTCATCTAGCATAATATTTTCAAGATTTGTCTATGCTGTAGCAGTCCTATTAACAAATAATTAACTGATAAATGGATAAAATGTGGCATAGATATGTCACATTTTATTTAAATATTCAATTGAATTTTAACTATTCAATTGTATAGACATGCCACGTTTTATTCATCCACTTATCAGTTGATGAACACTGAGTTGTTTCCAATTTAAGGTTTATGGATAATAATTGTATGAACATACAAATTTTTATATGGGAATGTTTTCATTTCTCTTGTGTGTACACCTAGAAATGGAAATACTGGGTCAATAAGGTAACTCTGACCTTTTAAGGAGCTGCCAAAGTGTTTATTCCCACCAGCAGTATAGAAGATTCCCTTTTTTCCATGTCCCCACTAATACTTGTTATTATCTTTTTAAATACATATCTAATACCCATCCTAGTGACTGTGAAGTGGTATTTCATTGTAGTTTTGATTTGTATTTCTCTAATGACTAATGATATTCAGCAACTTTTCATGTGCTTATTGGCCATTTAAATTTAAATATCACCAAAATTATCTCTTTTAATATTGGAATTCTTCATCTTTAATATAAATAAAATGAGGCTATTTGAAGGCAAGGTATATATTTGCATAAGTATTTAAAAGTGTATTTTATCTTTCAAGTATATGTGATTTATTAGTCATGGCAATGAATCTAACACAGGTGTAGGTTTTATACTGTAATTTGACTTGCCATGTTTAAGAAAATTCTCTTTAAGAATAAAATTGGAATGCAAAACAGCTTTAGCCTGAATTTTTTAATTGCATTTTACAAAATATTATTCTAGCCACTATATTTATGAGTGATCACATAAAACTAAATATTGAGCATGACTATGTCCCAATTTTATAATAATGATATAACTTGACAAATGGTGATGAGTATGTTATTTTTCCACTTTTCATTTACTTTCTGAAGTTTAAATTTAAATATATACTGCTCTGGCATGGGTCCACCCAGCAGTCCACCCCAATTTTACTGTCCCTCAGTGTTCTTTCCATAGATGGATTATTCATCTAACACAATTTTATATGAACTCATCTATTTTGTTTAATTAAATAATAAAATTTTAATATACTTAGCCCACTATAGCCTGTACTTAAAATTTAGGCTATATTTTAAATATTTAGAATTATGCAGCCTATATTTTAGGCTTACCAAGTGCTTTACACTGGGCTAAGTTTCAAGGATGTTATCACTTATTCTTCAAAATGACCATCTGAGATGGAAATTATTTATGATGCACTTTTATAGATGATCCTGTGACTCATTTCTCAAGACTGTGAATTAAGGGTTGAAAGGATATACCATCCAGGTAATTATGTCCATAAATGATACAGTTTAAATTGATGTGAAAAAAATCTTTATACAGTTTCTTTTTGTCTAAATAACACTTGTACACACATATACAGATTTTTTTCCCTCAACTCTAATCAGGTTAGACCTAGTGCTCACTTGCAATTGCCTACTATTGTTATCTGAGAAACATTTATTTTTGGCATAATCATGCATGGGCCAAGAAAGCTGAGAGAATCGGCTGGGCGTATGGCTCAAGCCTGTAATCTCAGCACTTTGGGAGGCCGAGGCAGGCGGATCACTTGAGGTCAGGAGTTCAAGACCAGCCTGGCCAACACGGTGAAACTCCGTCTCTACTAAAAACACAAAAATTAGCCAGGCGTGATGGTTTGCGCCGTAATCCCAGCTACTCAGGAGACTAAGGCATGAGAATCGCTTGAACCCAGGAGGCAGAGGGTGCAGTGAGCCAAGATCCTGCCATTGCACTCCAGCCTGGGTGACAGACTCCATCTCAAAAAGAAAAAAAAAAAAGGAGTCTGACAGAATCCTGGCATGTTAGGCATCTGGCTGGAAAATAAAAGAGCCCAGATCTTACTTGGTTGATATGACAACAGCATCAAGTCTGTCTGCCGTCCGTCTTGACAGCAAGTCATAATCACGTGAAGCTGAAATAAAAGGAAAAAAGCAAGATATTCGTAGAATAGATAAATGAAGAGAAGGCTGTTTCCTTCACAAAATCCTGCTGCACTTCTCTCACATTCTGGCAGTTCTGTTTTACCTTAAAACACGAGAGACAAATTTAACACTGTATCTATAAGAAGTCATCCATCCACAACTCAGTGGAATTCAAGTTTCCCAGTGAAACTCCTAAAGCTCTTCCTCCCTTTTACTTTTTTTCCTGCACATTTTGCCATTGGTCCTTCTATGTCAGCCTCATTCTCTAGATTAACCCGACTCTCTTACTGGAGGGAGGTATTGATTTGGCTCTGTTCTAGATGATAGGTATACAAAGATAAAAGACAAGTCACTAACTTGACCAGTATGTTGTCAGATATGTGAGCCAAGGAGATAAAGACAGAATTGTAGCAACATAGAAGGATCACCTAAGCATGAGGTGATAGAAAAAGCACCTGAATATAACTGGACTAGAACTAGGCCCCCTTAAACAAACATTGGAATTTACTGCTCACACCTGTACTACAATTTTAAGAATGTACGTAGCTGAGGCGTGTCTTTGCCTCTTTTTCTCTCATCTAGGAGGAAGGCTTAATGCTCCTTTTATCCATTGCCAACCTTTTAATTTATATCCAATTATTTTACCTGTGCTCTAAATCTTCTTCCCTTTTATTTCCTCTGGCATGTGTCAACACTCCCAGCCCATTTCATCAGTCAACACTCCCAGCCCATTTCTTCGCTAACATATTTCTATTTATTGCCTTCCTTTATTTCAGTCTACCAACTTGTTTATATTTCTCCCACACAACAATAAAAGAAAATGCTCTCACTCAACACTCAATCTATTATTATCTTATTTATTTCACAACTGAGTCCCTTTAAGGCCAGCAATTATTCTTACCATTTTATTTTCTTGCCTCTCACTTTTGCTTGCTGTAATTTGTTTCTCTGTGAATATCCCATCATGTTGGCAAGTCTCTTCTCAACAATATTAACATAACAAGTTCAACATTTGGCTGGGCGTGGTGACTCACGCCTGTAATTCCAGCACTTTGGGAGCCAAGTGGATCACAGGGTCAAGAGATTAAAGCCATCCTGGCCAACATGGTGAAACCTCATATCTACTAAAAATATAAAAATTAGCTAGGCATAACATGCCTGTAGTCCCAACTACTCAGGAGGCTGAGTCAGGGGAATCACTTGAACCCAGGAGGCACAAGTTGCAGTGAGCTGAGATTGAGCCACTGCACTCCAGCCTGGTAACAGAGCAAGACTCTGTCTCAAAAACAAATAAAAAGTTCAACATCCAAGAGACATAATTCCATCCTACTTACTGGGCATCTCTACATCATCCAGTATTTTCATTATTTCCTCTTTCTTGAGGTTCTCACCTTCTTTGGCTTTTATTTTCTGACTTTTTAACCACCTCAGTGCTTTGCTGTCTGCTTATTCCTTCACCCAACAATTTTGTCTGCATTCCCCAGAGGTCTGTATCCTGTTGGAAATGAGACACTCACTCAGGTCTCTCTCTCTCTCTCTTTTTTCTTTCTGTCTTTTTCTCCTTTAACTTCCCACATCAATGGACAAATTTGCTTAATTTTGAGCCTGTAACATTTTCTTTTCAGGATTAATTTATTCTTCCTCTCTAGAGTTCAGAGCTCTTAACTTAATAGACCCAGCCCCATCTTCACTCCTGCTGCTAAGCTATACTGTATTCATTGGAGGTAAACAAATGAATATCAAGAGCCCTAGGACTCAGCTGGGTGAAGTCATTTTCTCACTCAATCAGGACTTTGATTCCAGTGCTTCCACTTCTAAACATATTTCTCTTTCTGCTGCAATTCTATACATCAAGAAATATGCAACCTTCATTATTTTTTGCTAAATTAAGTTTAGCCTAAAGCTGCCTCTTCTCATATTTTAAAGGTTTCTCGATACATAGTGAGTTGTAACTCAATTGGATATGTAATCTATTCTCTCAGTTACTGAGTTTCAGCCAAAGGTAACCAGCTTGTTGAACCAGGTTCAAATAAGGCAAACGCTGAGCTGTTACCGATCTGGCCGTTTCTGTGCCTCATTTCTGTTTTCCGAAAGTCACTTTCCATTTTATATCCATAACTCTCCTCGACCACGAGGCAGTGCTGGAGACTTTCTGAATCTATTCTGGTTAGGGAGGGCGCCTGATCCACAAGTAGTTCTTTGCTCAATTAAACTCTGTTAAATTTAATTTGTCTAAGGTTTTTCTTCTAACATTCTGGCCAATTATTTCCTACATTTATCACTTTAAAACACACTGTATTATTTACTTACTTATCAATGGATTAAAGATAGTCTCCATTAGAATGTAAGCTCCAAGAAGACAGTATTTTTTTTTGGAGACAGAGTTTTGCTCTGTTGCCCAGGCTGAAGCGCAACAGCATAATCTTAGCTCGCTGCAACCACCACCTCCTGGATTCAAGTGATTCTCCTGCCTCAGCCCACCCATTAGCTGGGATTACAGGCAACCCTCAACCACGTCCAGCTAAATTTTTGTATTTTTCTAGTAGAGACATGTTGGCCAGGCTGGTCCGGAACCCCTGACCTCAAGTGATCCACCCAAAGCACTTGGCTTCCCAAAGTGCTGGGATTACAGGCGTGAGGAAATTTTATGTGTTCAGAAATATATCCAAAGATCTTAAAATATTACCAGGCATGTAGTAAATATGTGAATAAATGGATAAGACATTAAATGATTCTGTAATACCAAGTGGAGAATGATAGAAGTAACAAGGCTTTCTTAGAGTAATTGCAATAAGTAGGAAAAAAAAGTGTCTTCTCACATTTACCTGAATTGAGGAGGAAATGCATATGTAGAAAAGGGTGATATAAAGCTTCAAGGAAAAGTAAAACTTTGCCAGAAGAGCAAAGCATGAGAAGATAAAGGAGGCGGTAATGTCCATGCCCAAGAGCATATATACCTACTGAAGACTTAGTAAAATGTTTGCAAACTACCTTAGTGCAGAGATTTCTCAAAACATTCACTTACCAGCACTTCCCAAACACCAGCCACCACCGTGGATGTAAAACAAGCCCCTTCGTAGTGCTTCAGACTTCCTCTTTGGCACATATACCCGAACAAGAATGTTGTTGAATTTTGTCTCAGTCACGGTGACATTTTCATCTGAGGTTGGTGGGACATCATAAATGCTCAAGGCAAACGTAAGGGAATCCATAATATGGTGAAGTCCCAGCAGCTCCACAAATGCAGCCTAAAAATGAAATTCACACACATTTTAAAATTCAAGTATCATATGTCAAAGAGATCTATGGACTTATAGGTACACTTTAACCCTTAATAAACTCAAATGGAATGAAATAAAGTTCCATGCATGGATCCTGCTTGGTCCCTTTAAAAGAAACCAGAAGGGCAAAGGTTATGCTTAAAGTGGTTCTTTGAAAAGAAGAGTATGCTGTGAAGGAAATAAAAATATTTCATCCCAAAATATATCTCCTCGACATGTTGCAAGATGGCTTTTCAGAAGGGCTGGAAATACAAGAATAGCTGAAAAGCTTTTTTTGTGGAGATGATTTGCATCTGTAGAGAAAATCTGCATTGATGCAGGCTTTCTCTGAGAGCCTTCATTTGTCCAGATTGAGGAAAAATCAACTGAGAAGCTGATACCTCTAAAGGTCTGAAAGAAATGTTTACCATCCGTTCTCTCTGAGGGCTGCTACCTATGAGATTCCATCTATATAATAAGACCACTTTTGCTAACCATGTCTCCACTTCTCTTCTTCCCATTACCTGTCTTGCCACCGTCATGCTTTCTGGCCAAGCCACCATTCTTATTGCAACCTCAAGATAGTCAAAAAATGTGTCAACTATCTGGCCATTTCTTTGAGATTTTATACTTTGTAAGTCTATTATGCATGCTAAAAAATGTATATGCCTTTTCTCATATTAACCAGACCATCAGTTGACTTTCAGCAATCTTCGGAGGGCAAAGAGGCAGTTTTATGTAGACCCCTGCTACTAATTTAGTTCTTATTTCACTAAAATGTGTCAGGCTGTCTACCAAGCTTTAGGGTTTCAGAGGTAAACCAAACAAATGCTCGTCTCAAGAATCTCAGTTAAGTGTGAAAGTCAGATAAGTGAACTGTTAAAAATCAATGTAAATACCATTACAGAGCTCTGTACAAGGTACTTTGGGAGTAAACAGCAGGTGTTTACAGAAGCTACCTGGGAACAGCAACTGGAAAGTTGTTTTCAAACAGGAAAAGCAATTTTATCTGAGGCTTGAAAGAAATACCTTTTCCTAAGTGTTTTGCTGACCAAATAAGGACTAGAGAAACCCTCCCAGGTGGAGGAACTGGTTTAGTTTAGAGAGGGAAGCTCTTACTGGTGCAGTGAGGTGTGGCTGTAGAGCTGGCTGCACATGGGAGCTAGAGGCAGAGTTGGGAGGGAAGGATGAGTGGGAGAAAAAGAGATGGTAGCTTGCCTTCCTGTAGCCCGTCCTTTCACTGTGGAATGAGTCAGCGTTCTGAGCACTCTAGGTGTAGTCATCTCAGTAATATTAACAACTTGCTGACATAGACGGTAGATAGCATTATATATTCACGTCAGATATGAGGAAAGTGAGTCCAGGAAGGGTTAATATGTCGTCCATGCCTACAAAGCTAGTAAATGATATTTAGAAGGATTCTTAATCCAGTAGTTTAATTCTTGATATAATGTTCATAACATAATCTTTTAATAAAGAGTACGAACACTCAGAGATTGCCAAAGGTTTCAGAGAAGCCAGCCTACTAATCAGGAAAAAGCAGACAAACAGGGTGAATAATTGGCCACAAAAAGAAGCAAGCAAACCAAGAAGGAGATAATTCAGGAAGAAGAAAGGCATTAAAGCAACTTTTAAAAGGTGTATTTGTTGAGAGCTCTGAAAATATGTTACATTCATAAATTGTGGACAGAATGTAAGTAAATTAATGAATAAATGAATTAAAAGTCTACCAGAGAAGAACATATATATATATATACACACACATATACATATGATTACTTAAATAAATAAAAATGTAATAGAAAGACCCCAAGAAAAAAATCAAAGACCTCTCACATATTGTAGTATAGACAGTAAATATGAGAAAAAAATGTGTCCCTTTCTTAAAGCTCTCTGATAGCTCTGCATAACATACAGAATGAATCAAAACTCACTACCATTGTCCACAAAGCACTATATGATATGGCTTCTAACCTCTCCAAACTAATTGCCAACAATTTCCCCATTAAACCCAAATGTTTCATATGATTTCTTGGACTTGTCAATATTTTGTAGCTGGGATTTTTGTACTTGTTGCTATCTCTGCTGGATAATGTGTTTTTTAGCACGTAGAATGATTAGTTTCTTTTCATTCTTCTGGTCCCTAAGTAAATGTTTCCTCTTCAAAATGGCTTTTTCTCACCATACATGCAGTAGCCCACTCTTGCCTTCTGCCCAAATTACTCTCTTTTCTTCCATCTTTCCTCCTTCAATGTACTTCTCATGAACTGAAATCATTTACTTATTTGATTCTAATTTATTTTTTTTCTCCACTCCTAGAATGTCAACTGTGTGGGAGCAGATTCCTTGTTTGCCTAATAAGATTTGACAGAGTTGAATTGTTAAATAAATGCCAAATAAAAGATAAGCCCAGGAGTTACAACATTCATCTTGTTTATGTTCTGAAAAGAGACTTTTTAAAATGAAGGTAATAAAATAACCAAAGAAGTAATAGAAAAATATTTTTCAGGATCCAGTGAGAGCTACACCTTTTTAAATGCCAGCATCTGAGCTGGCAGCCAGTTGCCAGGACACCCAGGTCTCCCTTCCCCTTTCATTTCTGTATATCATGCCTCTCATAGTTAACCCTAGGCATGTGCCAACCAAACTGTCTATGGAATATTTTCTTGAGAACTTATTTATGTGGCCTTAGTCTATACTCTGAATCCAAAGATGAGAGCATAAAAATCTGTAATGAACACAGTGCTACATAATCAGATGAGCTCTAATTTGAATATAAAATTTAAGTAACAAACCACACCTAAGATAAGAATTGCAAAGGAGAGCCACTATCAAGACATTCAAGCTACCTAAACAAAGTATTTTTAGTGAAACCTACTCAAATGTCTCCCTGCTTGCTGTTCTTGATATTTTTTAACATGATTCCAATATATAAGACAGAAAACAGACAAATAACATTTCTAAGTAATATATTGTTAAAGGCCACAGTAGTTATTTTAAAAGATTAATAAGTCAATAAATCAAGAGAATAGAATCTTGAAAACTTTACTTCTCCAGGTCAAGTAGTGGTGTATACACAGCTAGATTCATAAAATTTCAAACTTACTAAGTTCTCTGCAGTCTTCAACTGTGTGTTTAACCACATCATTCTCCACGGCTCCTCAATATTATCTGGGACAGGTATATAAATATAATATGCTATGAAGATCCCCACAATCAGAAGGTACAGCGATTTTCTTCCCATGGTGTACTGTCTGCTTCTTGGTCTTCAGAAACACAGAAAGTAAACTTACATAATATGCCTGAATAATACACATTAATGAATGGTGTGCTTCAGCTCCACCCAAAAGATTTAATCTTGCTTTTTTGAATACAGAGTTGCTCACTTAGTTCAACGGTTGGCATAGTAAGGTCAAAATTTTATCTGTTATTCAGATACAGTTATGTTGAGTGCAACTTCAAGGTTTAATGAGTAATAGGTAACAAGGGCAAAGTTTGTCAATGATCATACTGTTATTTGCACAATAGACAAGCATGTATTGAGTAATAACTTAGAAAAAAAATCTTTAACTCTAACAGAATTACCCATAGAAAACATGTAGAATTCAGAATCTTTGTTTTAAAATAGCTTAGCATGGAAAACCAAACAAATTATATATGTATATTTGATACAGTCTCACTCTGTCCCCCAGGCTGGAGTGCAGTGGCACAATCTCGGCTCACTGCCACCTCCACCTCCCAGGTTCAAGCGAATCTACTGCCTCAGCCTCCCGAGTAGCTGGGATTGCAGGCCTGTGCCACCATGCCTGGCTAAGTTTTGTATTTCTACAAACTTACAAGGTTTCACCATGTTAGTCAGGCTGATTTCGAACTCCTCACCTCAAGTGATCTGCTTGCCTCGGCCTCCCAAAGTATTGGGATTACAGGTGTGAGCCACAGCACCCGGCCAAATATAATCTTAAAGTGTTGAGAGTAGAGAAAACAAAATAGCTACCATTTCTGCCCTTATAAAATTTAGATTATCTTTTCAGAGAAAGAAATATTCACAATTAATTCTGATAACTTTTTGAGAGGGGCATTATAAAAATAATAATGATAGTAATGTAATAGTGGACATTTATTATTTACTCTGTAATTCAAACCCTATGCTAAGTGATTTGCATATATAATCTGAATCCAGACATCTATAAGACCCATATTATTATTTTCTCAAAATGAGTAAAATGAGTTTTAAAGTCTAAATAACTTGGTCGAGGTCATTATACTTCAAGTATTCAAGCCAGAAAAACTCAAGATAGCTCAGAGTGTTCACAGAAAACATTTTTCAAACAACTTTATATTTTTTCCAAGATCTAGTATATATATATTATATATATATAATACATTAAAAATACAAAAGGAAAATAATAATAATAAATCACATTCCTACATTGTTAAGATCACTGATGTTGACACTTTTGTGTATTTCCTGTCATAACTTTTTTTATACACACATAAATCTTTTTTGGCTGAGGTCTGGAGTAAATAATTCCTTCAAGAAGTCCTGGTTTCCTTTAGTGGCAAATGTTGGCAGAGAAAAAAATCTCGGCATTATATGTCTTCATTGGTACTAAACCATTTTAGTGTGCAGAGCTGGAAAAGATAGATTTTGAAAACAGGAGTTTAAAATGATGTTTAATTTAATTTAATACTACAAGATTGTCTCTATTTCACGACATTTATAATTTTATATAGTTTCAAGTTAACATTTTATTTTCATTTTACACTACTGAACTCTTATGTTCTGTTGTATAAAATTATAAAACACTTATATGCAAAAAGGAAAATTACTAAGTCCATCCTCTTTCCTGACATTCTCTTCTCTCTTGGCTTCCCTTACATCTATAGTCCTTCTCAGTCACCTAAGAGTGTACCTTCTCGCTTCACCATTTGCAAGTTGCTTCATGTCAGCACTCTCTAAGCCCAAACCTGTAACTCTGGCAATCAGAACCGTCTTTACATCTAGACAATTGAGGCCTCTGTCCCAAGCCCCACACTAAAAAAGACTCTGGCCTTCCTCTGATTGCCAGCTCCACTGCAAGACATAGACTAGCAGAGCAAGGGGGCATGTCCATTCCCTCTAGGCCTTACTCCGAACATCCTGGACCCTGAGACTTGAACAATCTTTCTATATTTAAGCTATTGTCCTGTTCATTGCAATACCCCACATGAAAAAAAGATACCAGCTGTTTCATTAAACATGAAAACTGAAGCATATTTTTCTGGAGTACATTTTGATCTTGGAAAGGATAATGATATTGTTGGAGAAAAAATGAAAAGAAAAATACAACCTATTATTTAGTCCTATAATGTTAATCAGGAAGCTGTTTGAAGAAAGCAAACTATGTCTTAATATTCAATTTTTAATTGTTATTTATTATATAGATTAAGTCTCACTATCGTGCCTAGGTTGGTCTCAAATTCCTGACCTCAAGTGATCCTCCCACCTTGGCCTCCCAAAGTGCTGGGGTTACAGATATGAGCCATCACACGCAGCCAATATTTAATTTTAGTATATGGAAAGTCTGCAATTTTCCTACATCTATTTAGGGACATTAGAAAAGCACATGTGGAAAATAATCATTTATTTGAGTTGTGAAGGAAAAATAAGTCATATGTTGGCAAGCTCACAATGCAAAGAGACACTTGCCAAAGAGCTTGGTAAATTTGTGAAATTTGTAAGTTCTGTCAGTGAATGGAAGGGTTAGAAACTCTTAGGGAGGGTTAAAAACTATGAAAATATTTCAAATTCCAACTGTTACTAAACTTGTATTTAGATTAAGATTTCAAAAATTCAATTAATTAATGTTACTTTAATTAAATATATTTAGGAAGCAGGAACATGATTTTTAATTTGTAGATTATAATATGAGAGTAGTCAAGGTAATATCAAAATTGTATTAAATAAATTTTCCAACAATTGACACCATTACTACTCAAACACCAGCCACCACCATGGTTACAAAATAAGCTTCTTCTTCATAATTCTGGCTTCCATTTTGGCACATATATGCAGATAGAAATGTTGTTAAATTTATTTCTCACAGTTACATTTTCATCTGAGGTGGTGGAACCTTTAGAAAGCTTAAAAGGAACATCATATGCTCTATCAAGTTATTTGGCCTCAACATTTCAGCAAACAGGGCCTAAAATAAAACACATACACATACACACACATCCTAAGTGTCAAAAATATTTTTGAACAAAAAGTGTACCTTAATATCTGATGTGATCCAAATGGTCTTAAATAACATACTCTCAAAAAAAGATGATACCACCAGAAGATACAGAAGTTCAAATGTCATAAAGTTAAGAATTATTCTAAGTGAAACGAATCCTCATTTATGCATCACTCAACAAGAATACCATTATGATTCTATAATTCTGCATGAAATACTATGAAGACCAAGCAGAATCAGGTAAATCCATCACCCTAAAACAAAACAAAACCAACAACAACAAAACCTCAGAGACAAATGAGAGACATGAATGACAAAACAAGGTCTTATCATAGGTATAGACAGTGTTATTTGAGATAATCATAAAGATGTGAGAGAAGGAAAAGAATTTCAGCTTGGATTTAAACTGAAACTTGAAAAGAAAGAGTTTGAACAACAAACTTAGCAGAAGTCCTCTCAGGCAGATTAAATGAGCTTAGCCTAGAGAAAAACAAAAATGTAGGAAGGGAGAAGTGCAGGTCTTCTGCTATCCCTATACTTCTACGGTATGTGACAGTGAGTAAGAGGAGAGAATCCTTACAAAAACACAACACATTAAGGAAAAAACAAAAGAAACCGTCAAAAGCCATGATAGAAATATTGAAAAATTGAGTTTAGTTAAGATTAAGAATTTTTGTTAATCAAACTGTCCAATAAAGTGATTGAAAAGACAAGCTATGGTCAGGTGCAGTGGCTCATGCCTGTAACCTCAGCACTTTGGGAGGCCAAGGCAGGCAGATCACTTAAGGTCAGGAGTTCGAGACCAGCCTGGCCCACATGTTGAAACCTCGTCTCTACTAAAAATACGAAAATTAGCCTGGCTTGGTGACAGGCACCTGTAATCCCAGCTGCTTGGGAGGCTAAGGCAGGAGAATCACTTGACCCTGGGAGGGGAAGGTTTCAGTGAGCCGAGATTGTGCCACTGTACTCCAGCCTGGGCAACAGAGTGAGACTCCATCATCTCCAAAAAAAAAAAAAAAAAAAAAAGACAAGCTACAATGTGGATAATATTTGTAATACATATAAATAAGAAAATATTAGTATATAGAATGTATAGCAAACTGATGTAAAGAAAGAATAGACCAACTCAATAAAGTAGATGAAATACTTCAATGGTCTTTCATGGAAGGCCTAGTTATTGAGATTTCAAAAAAAAAAACTATTCATTTTTCAAGTACATATTTCAAAAGGAAATGCCTATAAAACAAGATGGTAAAATGAGCACTGTTTTAACATCCTCTCCATTCTCCAAATATTATTAAAACAATGGTCAAGAAGAAATCTTAATATAATGATGTCAAAAAAGAGAAATATATTCATATAACCTTCTAGAAAAAAAGAATATTAACTGAAATAGAGACATTTTGTAATAACAAAAAGTTCAGTTCTCCAAGATGACATAACAATTCTAAGTGTGTATATATATGACAACAGAACTTCATAGTTCAAGAAGCAAGAGCTGAAAAAAGTGAAAGATAGTAATATTTAAAATTATTAGTTGGAAATGGACACTCCTATCTCATTCATTCTTACATGTTCTAATAATAGATTATTAGAATAATATTATCCTTTTAATTATTGTTATTTTGTGACTGGAACAAGTATGCAGAAAAACAGTAGGCATATAGAAAATTCAGTCTCTTGTACAGTCTCCACAGGTTATAGGTAATGTCAGAGCAAACATTAACATTTCATGGTATAAATGTACATTTAAAATTAATTCAAACTGTTATAAAACCCATTATATCAAGAGTTAAGTCCTTTCAAAGAATTCCTTCAAAAGAACCATCAACTCCAGTTGTACTGAAATTTATATTCTAAATGTATTCCAATGTTGTCACCATCCATAAAATATTCTTCCCAGTTCTACTAATAGTTGTATCAGAAAAATGAGCCTTCTCAAAATTAAAAACCATCAAAATTTAATCACAATCTTGCATTTGCCAAACCAACTGACTTCACTTTCAATTACATCAACTGAAAGTGAAGCTTAAAAATATATAAATTTGAATGATTAAATAAATTTACAAAAAAGGAGGCCAGAAAAATTTTATGATCAATTAATATATCACACTGATAAACTTTTGTTATTCATTGTATTATATAAAATGATACACACATATTTTTTCAATTGTAACTTTATATTGTATTCCTAATAAAGACATACCCAAGACCTGGTAATTTATAAAGGACAAGGTTTTAACTGATTCAAGTTCCATATGGCTGGGGAGGCCTCACAATCAAGGCAGAAGAGCAAGGGATGTCTTACATGGCGGCAGGCAAGACAGAGCTAGTGCAGGGGAACTCCCTTTATAAAACCATCAGATCTTGTGAGACTTATTCACTCTCATGAAAGCAGCACAGGAAAGACCCCCATGATTCAGTTACCTCCCACTGGGTTTCTCCCACAACATGTGGGAACGGTGGGAGCTACAATTCAAAGTGAGATTTGGGTGGGAAAACAGCCAAACCATTTCAAATACCGTTTTATTGTTTGTGATAACAAAACATTAGGAAGAACAAAAGTTTTCACCTGAATAGAGCTGATTAAATAAACTATGATTTATACAGATACTGAGTCATATGCAGCTATGTAAAAGAATGAAGACAATTTGTATGTAAAGGTGTGCAAACATCTGTAGGATGTATAAATAAATGAAAATATAAAGACATAATAGCATATGTGTGATGGTGTTTATTATGTAAGAAAGGAAGAAGGATAAGAATACATTTTTCTATTATTTGTATTTGTTATTACTAGTATTACTCTATGCAGAATACCCAGGATAGGTCACAAGAAGCTAAAAAGACTGATCATCTATAGACGACTGGGTTGGAAATAGGATAAATAAAGTTAGAAATGGGAGCAGGATGCATCATCGTATACTTTTTTTTGTATTGTTTTGATTTTCAACTATATGAATATTTTACTATTTAAAAAATAAAATTTGCTTTCAATTATCTTGGAAACATGGAGTGGGCTACATAAGAAAGTAATAAGTTCTCCATTCTTGGAATTGTGGATGTTAAGATCAAAGACCTCTTCTAGTGAAGATTCAGTAGTTTCTAATCTCTACCACCAAACAATTCCTACTTGTTAACAGTTAAAAATTTCCTCTCTATATATTGCTGTGTGTGTGTGTGTCTGTGTCTGTGTGTGTGTGTGTGTGTGTGTGTGTGTGTAAAAGAAAGAAGACAATCTGTATGTAAAGGTGTTAGATAAAGTTAGAAATGGGAACAGGATGGGTCATTGTATACATACATATACACATATACACACACACATATATATAACTATGTATACACACATATGCACCGCACATATAGAGAGAGAGACTGAGAGAGAGAGTTAATTTTGTAGCAAGAAGATTCGAAGAGATAGACTGGGTCAGGTTCTCAATGAAATACTCATAGTAGGGAGAGGTATTCTTCCAAAGCAACTAACCACATCTCTCATAATTTTTAAGTGTTTTTCAGTCAGTGAAGCTACAGTGTGATTTCATTAGAACTTACACATCAATAGTATACACCCCAAATCTACTATTAATGCTTAAATGTCACAGTTAGAGTAGCTCAAACATATGACTTCTGAGTTTTGAATGAAATTTAAAAATCATACCTAAGTAGAAGATTTTTAAATTAATGTATTTTTTATGACTTTACTCCTATTAAAATAGGTCATTTTTATTATAAATATAAGCCGAATATCACCTTGTTGTTCATCTTGTTAGTGGTATGCTTTAGAATCACTCAGGGATACAATAAAGAAGCCAGTAAAATTTGACAAGAGGAAACCAAATACTTACAAAACTTATTTTTAATAAAGAAAAATAGCTAGATATACCTTTCTTGATCAATACAAATTTTCACTTACCGAATATGATGACTTTCTATAACGGTGATTAGCAGCATTATTTTCCATGGTTCCTCAACATTATCTGAGAGGAGTGTATAGATACGATATGCTATGAGGACTCTCAATATAAGAAAGTAAAATAATTTCTTCCCATTTTGTAACTCTGTGTCTTCAACAAGAGAGCATATGGTTTATATCAATACCTGAAATTAAATAGACATTAGAAAACCCCCACCCAAAACTATTATCTCACTTTCTATCCCAGAAAGTTCTTATTAGCAAAACAGATTGCCATATTGTACCATGTGACCAATAACAGCACAAATTCCAGTGGGCCTCGTGTAAAAGAAAATACTCACTTCTGGGAAGTTCTGTCAAAAACCGCAGCATTATTGTATCTTCACATCATCACTGGGCAGAGAGGGCTGTGGCCCACCAACTTGGAGAAAAGCACATTAATTTTCAGATATTCTAGAAAATGTAGTAGAAGCACATCCCCCCAGTGGAGAGAAAAACATACTGATTCATTAAAAAGTTCCGATGTATTTTGAATAATTTATTTCATCTTTAATAAAAGCCAAGTAATTAAGGGCAAATTGAATATCTTAAGTACTGATTGAAATGGTTTGCGGTGAATAATGAAAAACCTTCTTGCAAAAGAAACTTTGAGTCACGTCTTTGAAAGGCTGACTGGTAGATAAGAAATATAAAGGACTTTGTAATTCAAAAGGCGCTAAAGTAGAATTTGTAAATATAACTTCTAATCTATATAACTTTTTGCCCCTTCATATTCCATCTTAGTTAATATATAACCTCAATTGATTTGTTGCTGATTATCAAGGTACTTGATAAGAAATGAAGGAGTCCTTGATGTGTCCTTAAGGTTATTCTGCTCTTCTGCTGTCATTAATGTAAGATTCAGTTTTCTTTTCTTTTTCTTTTTTTTTTCTTTTTTGGGAATGGGTGTTTCTCTGTTGCCCAGGCTAGAATACTGGAGTGCAATGGTGGAATCAAACCTATTTGTAGCCTCTACCACCCAGGCTTCAGGGGTCCTCTCATCTCAACCTCCTGAGTACCTAGGACCACAGGTGTGTGCCATCATTTCCAGGTAATTTTTTAAAAGAAATTATATGTAGTGATGAGGTCTTGCTATATTGCTCAGGTTGGTCTTGAATTCCTTGGCTCAAGCAATTCTCCTGCCTTGGCCTCCCAAAATGCTGGGATTACGTGAGCTACCGCACAGCCCAGTCCTTACTCTTTAACATGGTTCTGTGTTCTAGAAAAGCAAGAAAAACAATTTGGATAACGAACTTTTTCCGTGTTGCAAAGAAAATTTTTGCATGGAGAGTGGATGATATAAATGGAAAATTTTCAATTTGCTGCAGCACTTGCCCAGGACAGAATCAAAATTCAATGCTGTGTTTCACTATAATTTTTCTGACACTATCCTCTCAAAGAACCAGGACCTTTAAGTAATCCTGCTAATCCTGACATTAATTCAACCAAAGATTCTTTCCTGATAAATCAATGATCACTGGGGCTTGTTTAAACCAATTGTTTATAGTCATTTAGACTCCTTGTACTACAAGGGCATCTAGTTTTCAGCAAATGGTAACATTGCAACCTATAATTTTAATCGTATCCAAAAGCAAACCTTTCTCACATGCCATAGTATATCACATGTAACCCATAAATACTATGTATCAATCATAAAACAGATATGTGACTATCAAGCTTAACTTTTAAGAGTTTTTTGTTTGTTTGTTTTTGAGATGAAGTTTTGCTCTTGTCACCCAGGCTGGAGTGCAATGGCACCATCTCAACTCATTACAACCTCCATCTCCAGGGTTCAAGCAGTTCTCCTGCCTCAGCCTCCCAAGTAGCTGGGATTACAGACCTGTACCAACACGCCCAGCTAATTTTTGTAATTTTAGTAGAGACGGAATTTCCCATGTTGGTCAGCCTGGTCTCAAACTCCTGACCTCAGGTGATCTGCCCACCTGGGCCTCCCAAAGTGCTGGGATTATAGGTGTGAACCACAGTACCCAGCTTAAGGTGATTTTCTTAACTGTAATATTCTCATTTTCAAATGCTGCTCCTCCTCATGGCATAGAAGTTTTTTGTTGCTCTCATGGCTGTTGCTATTTTCTAATCCCTTCTGCCAACTGCAATTTATTTTCAACAGTGCCCTATGGCAGCTTTTTTGGTGTCCTTTACTTTTGCACGTTAGGGTTTTATTTCTTAAGAGCAATAGAGGACAAGGATCCCAATGGAATTCTGCCACCATTCTGCAGCAGCTGCCATTTCCCTCCCTGGCTCACATCATAAGGAAAGCTTTCTCAGTATTCTCCCCAATCTTGTGTTTGTGTGTGTGAATTTATTTAATATCTATCTATCTACTATCTTCCTATTATGTAATCAATCTATTTAATCTATTTATACAGTAGATATATATCACAGATAGATTTCTCTTCAAAACATTACAATTTTGAGCAGGTTTTTTGATTATCACTGTCTGAGTGGATGCTCTACTGAATTCTTTCTAACTACTTTCCACATTTATTTACTGAATCCCAAGAAGGAAGAGTAAAATAAAAAACAATATGAAGAAAGAATGCTACGATCGACAGACTTCAGCTGAAGTTCTAGCAGGAAAAGCTTTTGCATTCGTTATTTTGAGGCCAGTCCAAGTTCAGTGTAATCAAAGGTTTACTTTGTGCTTGAAATCAAGAAAATGGACCTCCGAGTAAGAACAAGGTAAAAAAAGCTAAATAAACCCCTTTCCATAAAAGCTCATTTAATAAAGGTATTTATTGTTTAAACAATACTTCATAATAAGAATATATTGTGTTTACCATTTCAAGACGAGGATTTCAACTTACATTATTACTAGCTGTGTGATCAAAGGGAAATTTGTTAGACTGTTCTTGATTCACTGCTTTATAATAAAAACATGTTAATTCATATCTAATAGAATTGCTGTTTGGGTTAAGGTCATAATGAATGCAAAGAATTAGCATAGCTCTTGGCATCTAGGAGATCCACAATAAATGGTAATATGGTTACTATTGTTATCACTGCATAACATTATCATTACAGTGAGAAAGGGACGCAATCATGATTCTCGCTGACATACATCTGACTTAATCTGTCCCCTATTTTAAAAAATGCTGCTGAAAGTGCTGACCTGAAATATGTAGAAATGTAGCAATTTTTGATAGCATAGAAAAGGTCAAGACTGTACAATGCAAAAGCGTAGTATATTAAAGCCTAACAACCAATGAGTCAAAATCCTTTCCCTGACTTCTTATACATTATTAATCTACTAAAAATGGAGAAAACAAATAACATGTAAATCATCAATTTTAAGTGGAATTTTACAAATTAACAGAGTGCAACTTTTACACAAATAATAGTTTTCTGTCGTTTTCCTTTCACCTTTGTCCACATGAATCACACTTTTCCATGTGGATAATATGTACTATGTAAAATAACAGCGTATCAGAGCACCATAAGCAACACCAGTGTAAAAATACTGACATCAGAGCTTCTTGCTGTACCACGTTCTTGACTATTTTCAGACATTTGGTTTCACTCATATTATAACAAACTTTACTAAAGCAGAAAATGATATAGCTTTCAACTTTACATTTGTGAATAGGTTTTCAAAGTGTTTGTAGAAATACTTTCAGACTTTAAATAATAAGTAAACCCGAGGATCTTATTTTTTGACCAAACTAAACTTTAAGATTTAAATATGTTTCCAATAGCAAATTAAGGCTTTTCTCAAGTACTTAGAAAGTGGTTGTAATTTGAGAGTCTATCATTCTCACCAAATTCATCTAAGCTTTTTAGTTAATACCTATCTCTCCAAATAACTCAGAAATTTGTTTATGAACTGGAAATCTCACTGTGGATGTTGAAAAAGATCTCATAAAAGAGAGAAAACCATTATTAAAGTGGTTTCATTTACTCTCCTTAATCTTCTCATCTCGTCTAGAAAAAATCACGGGACTTCAAGCAATCTGTTTATCAAATGAATTCTCATCAGTTGTTGATGGACCAAAGGAGATTTAACTAAAGCAATCTTTGTTGCTATAGGAAGACACAAGGCTAACACTGACATAAATCATGTTATGTGAACATACCACCATACCAAGTAAGGCAAAATAAGACAACTCTTAATATTGCAACATAGCACCGGGGCGACCAGCTGTGCTATGGGAAGCAGGAGAAAATTGTGGACTAAGAAATGTTCAGACTGGCTGCTTTCATAATGGATTGGCCTCCAAAGCTCTAAGTAGGGAGCACAAAAAATTTAGCTATGTCATCCTGCTACCTCTGATTGCCAAGACTTTGAATGTTTGGACAAGGATAAGGAAACAGCAGATGTCTTCACCTTTCTTTATAATTCTCTCAATATGCCAATCTTTGTGGCTTAGAAAACACAAATGCCATAGGGTTTAGGATGTGAACTAGTAAATATAGCCTACTCAAGAGAGCATTAAAACAGACTGAATTCTAATGCATGCATTCATACACACACATATGTTTCTATCAAAGATCTTGTCATGTTTTAATAACTCTCTTTCTTTCTCTCTCTTGACAGAGACAACATCAAGAACTTGCTTCATGGCTATATGCCCTAGTCCCAAATCCAGAGCATTTAAATAAACGTTTGTTGAATAAATGAATTTTCTTTAACTGTGAGGGTATTATGATACCTCTCTAATAAAGAATTGAACCCCCTCTTTAAATGTTATTTCCTTTTTTGTATCTCTTCTTGTAATAGAAACTAAGTTTGAATTTTGATAAAGTCCAATTTATCTATTTTTCTTTTATGCCTAGTGCTTTTTTCTGTCCCATGTCTTGTCTAAGAAATTTTGGCCTAACAAAAGATTACAAAGATTTTTCTCTCATGTTTTCCCCCAGAAGTTTTAAAGTTTTGTGAGTTTTTAAAATATAGATCCATGATTCATTTTGAGATATTAATAATTTTTGTATATGGAGTGAAGTAAAGGTCAGGGTTAAGGATTTTTTAAATATGGATATGCAAGTGTTCAGGTACCATTTAAAAATATACTACACTTTTGGAACTGAACTACTTTGGCAACTTTTTCTTTAAAAATTGACCCCAAAATTATGGATTTATTTCTAGATTCTCTTTTTATAATCTGTCTATCCTTATTGAAATACCTCATTGAAATAAATCCTTTTTGAATATTATTCTATTGAAATATCTTGATTACATAGCTTTGTATACAATTGTAAAATCATTTACTGTGAATGCTATAAATTTGTTCTCCAAAATAGTTTTTTAAAATATTCTACATTCATTTTTATTTTCATACATGCGTTAGGATAAATATGATATTTTCTTTAAAAATCAAACTAAAGCCTTCTGGGATCTAGATTGGGATCATAGTAAATAAATAGGAGAACTGACACCTAAGTAATCTTGAGTCTTTTGGGCAATGAGCATCTTATTTCTTTCCATTTATTTAGGACATCTTTAATTTTTCTCAGAATAGCTTTCATTTGTCCATAAAACTGTCTTGTATATATTTTGTTAAATTTATCTCTGAATATATCATGTTTTATGCCATTAAAAAACAGCTTTATTAATATATAATTGACTTATCCAGATTTTACTGTTTAAGGCACTTTGATATAATATGTCAAATTATTTATTAGCACAGTGCAATAAAATTACAAATCAATTTTAAGATAATAGCACAACATATTTTGCAGAATGCTGATATGGTTTGGCTGTGTCCCCACCCAAATCTCATCCTGAATTGGAATCCAAATTGTACTCCCCACATGTTGAGAGAGGGACCTGGTGGGAGGTAATTGGATCTTTGGGGCAGTTTCTCCCATATTGTTCTCATGATAGTGTGTGAGTTCTCATGAGATCTGGTTATTTGATAAATGTCTGGTGCTTCTCTCTCTCTCCTCTCTGTCTGTCTGTCTTTCTCTCTTGCCTGCTGCCATGTAAGATGTGCCTTGCTTCCCCTTTGCCTTGTGCCATGACTGTAAGTTTCCTGAGGCCTTCCTAGTAATGCAGAACTGTTAGTTAATTAAAGTCCTTTCTTTATAAATTCTCAGTCTCATACAAATGCAGAAAGAAATTTTTTCAAAAGATAAATGGCTGTCTCAAATGACAACTCAGCAACAAGGGATTGATTTCTTTACTATACATAACATTTCTACATGTTAACAATAAAACAGCAACGGCTTAACAGAAAAATTGAGGACTTATAAACTAATAGCTATGGAAAAATAAATTTAAATATATCCTAATGATATGCCACCTATTATGTCAAAGACTACAAATTATTACCTAGTGCTCATTACCTTTATTCTCCATATATTTATTCTTCAAAATCTTTTATATCTTTATCTCTCTCTCTCTGAGGTAATCTACTTGATAGCTATCTTCTAGTTCACTAATATTCACTTCAGCTAAGTTTAATATGTTTTAAACCCATCTTTTATGTTTTAATTTTCAATTGTTTATATTCTAAGTGCTCAAGCATAATGATGACCACATAAATTAAATTCTTAAGAGACATCCTTCAACAAAACAGTTCAACAAGAACAAATAAAGCTACAAAGACTCAAACTTCAATTACCTTTAAGTAGAAATGTAAACAGCAACTTTCAACAGAGTTATTTCTCAAATTCTTGCCTTGAAACTGTATAGAGAATGAGATGTGGGAGAGAATTGTTTGGGAAAATTACACGGAAAAGAAAGAGAAATGAAGGATCTAAGACTGAGCTAAAATCATCCTCCCAGAAAGAGGAAGTGAACCCAAAGCATGAAAATCTTGTACAAGAGTCTGAGTGCTAGATCATAAAACTTAGTGAAGATAATTAATAAAAGGTGCTCTTGCTCATTGTGGGTGGTAACTAGGGGAAGAGATGGGAACCAGGGAAGGAGATGGTAAAGGGGAAGAAGTGGAAACCTTTAGAGGCAAGGTGGGAATGTGAAAAAGGAAAAAGAGAACTTTGGTATTTCCTAGTTTTTCTTCTGTTTTTATAGGAAATATAAACACTAACATGTACAAAGAATATATTTAAAGGTATAAAACCCACTGGTAAAATTAATTATATGAACAAACCCAGAACACTCTAATACTGTAGTTGTGGTGGGCAGTCCACTCACAACTCTAGTATGAGGTCCAGAAGACAAATCTATTAAAAATAATAATACTTAGAGCAACTTATTAAGAGATAGGCAATATGCATTCTATATTTAGGTTAAGTTATATGATTATATTATTCAGGACTTTTATGTTCCTATAAATTTGTTCCCTATTTTTTCTGTAAATTGCTAAGAGAAGAGTTTTGAAATCTTCTGTCTTAACTATGGGTTTGTCAATTCTTTCTTTGGTTTAGTAATTTTTTGCTTCCTTCAATTTGAATCCCTGCTACTGGGTGTACACACATTTAAGATCATTTTGTCTTCTTGATGAATTGATCACTGTATCTTAGAAATGCCTCACTTTATCCATAATTTTGTTTCGTTCTGAAAGTTACTTTGTCTGATATGACTATAGCCAATCCAGATTTTTTATGAATAGAAAATGCACAGTGTGACTTATTCAATCATTTTAATTGTATATTTATTTTTAATTTTTACAAGATTTTTTTTGGCTATACTTAAAACAGTTGGAACTTCCATTTTAATGCGATTTGATCATCTTTTATTTTTAATTTGATGCTCTATTTGCAGTTCATGTAATCATTGATATGGTTTGGATTAAATATTACTATTTGGTTTCTATGTATCCCGTGTCATTTTCCTCTTTTTAAGCCAATTTTGAATTGAATATTTCTTATAATTCTCTTTAACCTTCACCTGAGGTTTATCACCAATATGTCTGTTTTATTATTTTTATTGGCTGCTATGGCATTCACAAGGTCATGTTTGAGGAGATAAAGGAGTGATCCACATGGGTATCTGAGAAGGAACATGGAAGACAAGGCGATATCAGTTGGAAATTCTCAATGATAGGGCTGGAGCATTCCAGAGATGTTCAAATAACACACAGGAGGCAAGAAAGAGGAGTTAGAGAGCTTTCAGTCTGACTGAACTGAGAAGCCACTGGAGGATCCTGAACAGAGGAGTGTGACATCATTTGACTTCCATTTAAAAAAGATCATTGTCTGACATGTTGCAATTGACTCTAAGGGTACAGGGTGGAAGGGGAGATATCAGTTAGAATCCTATTGGAATATTCTAAGCAAAAATTGGCAGCAGATTAGAGGGTATTAGCAATGGAGTTTAGAAGAAAAAAGAGGTTGAATATAGGATATATTTTGGCCAAGAGGATTTTATAATGATATACACGACAGAAAGAATAAAAATATAATTAAAAATAGCTAATTTTGTTTACTCCTTTGTTTTTCTTTTGTTCTGAACAACTGAAATATGCAATAGCTATTTATTGAAATGAGAAAGACAAAGATCAGAGGTTATTTAGATCAAAAATTTGTTTGGGATTTTTATTTAAATCCAAGTGAACTTGCCAAGTAGGCCATTGGATATATAACTAATCTGGATTTGAGAAGTTCCAGACTGAAGATGTGACCTGGAGGGGAGGGTTGCCTTCCAGGTCATCTAAATCCATGAGATTGAATGGCATCTCGGAGAATAAAGTGCAGATAGAGAAGAGGCCTGAGTCCCAAGATCAGAAATGCTCTACTCAGAATAGATCAGAAAACAATAGTTGTGACATGAGAGCCAGTGACTCAGAGATAAGCAGAAGACTGCAAAATGGAAGGGAGATTGGTGATCTAGTCTGCTACATCATTAACATTGACAAGGATTTTGGTGGTTGGAGCAATTTTGGATGAAAGGTTGATTGGAGAAGATAAATAAGAAAGATTTGGAAGAAAGTATATGGAGGGAGCAAATATAGACAGCTCTACCCAGTTTTTCTTTTTTGTTTAAAGAAAACAGAGAAATAAAGGAAAACAGAGAAATGTGGTGGAAACTGGAAGGGGAAATAGAGTCATAAGAGTTTTTTAAAGAAAGTGCAATTTTGTCATATTTGTATTCTGGTGGAAATGATCCATCAGACAGCAATAAAGCAGAAGAAAAAATAGATAATTTCTAGAATATTGTCCTTGAGAAAGCAAAAGAGGATGAAATCTAGTATACATTTAAGAGAATTTGGCCTTATATAAGAGGACCATTTAATTATAATAATAGGAGAGATTGACTTGGGGAAAGTAATATGATTGATGGGCAGCATTAAGGGCACACTGGAAGCCCGCATGTGTCAATGAGGAACATTGGCATGATTATTTTATTCTATCAAGCTCATCTGTGAGGGATAAAAGGTTATGGAGGAAGGAGAGGGACAGATAGGAATGGAGAGAGAAAACCTGGGGGTATATATGTAATGAAGTGATAATGACTGACTATACAACTTATGAGTAATGATGAAAAGAAAAAAATATATGAGCATAGTGAAGAAATACAAAATCCCGGTAAAATTTTCAAGTACCGGGATTAATACTTTTGAAGTATTAGTGGGAGCAACCTACAAATACAGCAGATTATAATCTGACAGTAGTCTATTTAATGCTGAGATTATAGAGAGTGTGTAATTTTTGTTAGTAACAAGGTGGAAGACATGATTATACGGACAAATGGTTTGTGCAGAATAGAGGAATAGAGGACAGATCATTGTGGAAGAATAAGTCATAAAAATCAGAGTCCACGTTGCTGGCTATATTATCTATATAGATTTTGAAGTCCTCAAATGTAATATTGGAGATATTACATTTTGAATATTGAAGTGACAATAATAATGGATCCGATTATTAGAGTGACAATGAGGTTAAAGGTAAAATGCTTGCGACATGAGAGCCAGTGACTCAGGGGTAAGCAGATGACTACAAAACAGAAGGGAGATTGGTGATCTAGTCTGCTACAATAATTCGGAAGGCTTTAGAGGAATGGAACAGTCTGAGAGCAACAATGAGGAAGGAAGACATCTACTGCATGTTAAGCTCCTGTAGTATGAATAATATGGAAGAAAAAAATAGAAGAAGCCTAATCCTAAATTAAGTACTGGAGCTCAGCTGAAAGTTGATGGAGAACACTGACAAAAGTTTGAGGGTGTCACTCATAATGAATCATGAGCTCCAACCAGCACAGTGGAATTTATAGGAATTAGGAAGGGACTATGAGAAAGATAGAAAAAGGCAGAGGGAATGACTTACAGGGATTAGAGTTTGGGAGATTAGAGTGACTTGAGAGTAATGACTGGTGTAGAGAGGGATAAAAAACAATTAGAAAGAGCCAGTCCTGGTGACTTAGAACACAAGAAGCCAGTTGGTAAGGTAGGGGACACCCATAATTATTTATCCTATTTTACTTTGAGAAAACCAAAGGTAAGGACCTACGTGGACATTTGTAACATAAATTGAATCTGTCGGTAAATAATAAAAAATGTTTTGTTGCTATTGCTATCATTCCCTCACTCTACTGCATCTTCCTTTTGGCAGGAGTCCTGGAAAAACATGGTATAATTAATACCAATTCATTTCATCATTATTATGTTGCTTTAATGTTTTTTATTAAAACCTTATGTCTATATTTAAATGTGCCCTCCTACTCCAAATTAAGACTCCTACTCCTTACATCAGGGAACATAGATTATGTTGATTTGTGGGCACCTGGTTGGAGGCAGGTAAAGGAATAGAGCATAGAGATCCAAGTAAAAATCAGAGAAAGGCCTTCTTTGAGCAATTGAGTACACAAATATTACAGTGATGCTCCATTGGCAACTGTAATTCATTTATACATCCATTTCATGCATTATACGACTCCAAATATTTCTATGTGTTATTCACACAGAATTTTAATCACTTACCCTAAAGAATCTGTGGCCTACTTCTTATTGCCTATCTACTACTCACATGATTTTACTGAATATTAGTTTTATCCAGAATGATGTGCTCAGATGAAAAAATATGACTTCTCAGGCAGCTTTAACAGCTAAGGCTGATGGCATGAGATATAATTATGTAAAATGACATATAGAAATGTATATGTATATGTATATGTATATGTACATGTATGAGTGGGGCTTCCAGGAATGCTATTGTTTTTCCTGATGAAACAGACAAAAATGAAAGTTTGTGATTTCCCTCATTGTTCCCACCAGCAATTTCTGGCTGTCAACAGCTGAACAGTAAAATAAAGAAACTTTGGCTTCCAATAAAAATAAAAAAATAAAATAAGTAAAATAAAAAAGCTGGGTGCGGTGGTTCATGCCTGTAATCCCAGCACTTTGGGAGGCTGAGGCGGGCGGATCAGCCCTCAAGCTCCTGAGGTCAGGAGTTTGAGACCAGCCTGATCAATATGGGGAAACCTTGTCTTTAAAAAAATTAAAAGAAAATAAATAAATAATTTTAAAAAAAGAAAAGAAACTTCGGTGTTCAGTGGCTGTGAGGAACCTCTATGCTGGCCCTCAGCTGTCTTCCTCAATGCACTTCCAAAACTATCAAACCTTACATTCCATATGATCACTACCGCTTGTTCTTTGTGGTCTTTCCCCCATACAGTGCCTATATGGACTTAAGAACTTTCAGCGATTTAAGTTTTTTAATTTGGTTGTATCATTTCTTCTATGTCTTAAGCTTTGCTCACCACTATAAGTCACTGCCCTTGTGGAGCTACTGCTGCCTTATGCTGGCTCCATGCCTACTTCAACCTTCCTAATTTCTCACAAATTGATAGCTGGCTTTCCCTAAAGTACCTAAAAGATCATTTGCATTAATGTTGGTATCCTAGTACTGGAAGAGGTCTGTATTAAGAATTGAATTTTACAGTAATAGGCAAACAGCATTATATTGAGGCAAATGCTTTTTAAAAGAGATGGCACATATTGCCTATCAGTTCTCACAGGGCAGCATGTCAAGTCTCTAAATTCATGCTGACTAAAACTCTGGCATTTTACAAACCACATGTGTTTGCTTAAAACTTTCTTCTCATCGGTAATACTGTTAGCCAATCAAAAAACTAGAACTGTAAATTAGAGATTTAACAAGTGAGTCATGGTAGCCGAAGTGTGTGACTAACACTTAGAACAGTAAATAAAATGGAGAAGAATTTGCTAGCAGCCAAAAAAATAAAAACAAAACCAAAACCCACTATGGCTACGAGGACCTTAGAAGATCACAGATGATAAAGATCAATTCAAACATCAACTCTTTGATTTTCACTAATTTGTTCCTGTTCTGAGCCTTATACGTTTTAAATAAACCATTGCTTAGACTTTTACTATAGATTTTTACTTAGCCAACTCATATACTGATTTTCTATTCTATACCCAATTTTAAGCCCATTATAGGAAAGAGCTCCATGGAATCCATCCTCAATGTGGTTATGGGTCACTTGAACTCCAGCGTTCCGTAGTCGGGTGACGTACATGAGTCCATCATCTCTTAAGACATCATATTGACAGGTGATGATATAGGTCAGGGGCAAACCACGCAACTTGTTGTCATCAGCCAGCAAAGGGGCTGCCCTCACATCGAGGAACCCTGGATATTTTTTAGCCAGCTCAGAACTACCATGATTTGGACTATAGTAAGAGTGGCCTTTCTTAAACTTCTCAGTGAGCAAGGAACTCCAATTAACAAATTTGAACAGATGGCTTGATTCCATTGGTACATGTTGATTAAAGAACATGGTTTTTTCAAGTGATCTGTCTGTGGTAAAGTATTCACTCCACACCCTGACCATGAGTGATTTGGACAGGAATGGAGAGTCTCGGTTTTCCCGATACGATGGTAAATCCATGTCAAGAGTCTGAAGGGCAGGATATATTAAAGACTGAAGCTTGAGTTTGATCTTGACATCTGGGTCCTCTATCAGCTGAAAAACAATTAAAAATAGATTTCTTAAACAAATAATTTTCATTTCAAAACATATTTTTATTTAAAAACAATACATTGATGAGATTAATTCAGAATCTCAACAAGATAATCAGAAACAACAAAAATGTATCTCAAGAACTTCCCCATTTTTAACATTATAGGAATCTGTAATTTAATACTATGTAAGCAAGATGATTTGTGCTATTTTTTTCATAATTGGAAAAAGAGACCATCTAATCTGTGGTCTCAGATTAATCTGTGGTCTCGGCAAAATCTCAGGCCGGACACGATGGCTCACACCTGTAATCCCAGCACTTTGGGAGGCCGAGGCAGGCAGATCACTTGAGGTCAGGAGTTGAGACCAGTCTGGCCAACATGGTGAAACCCTTTCTCTAATAAAAACATAAAAATTAGCCAGACATGGTTGTGTGTGCCTGTAATCCTATTCAGTAGGCTGAGACAGGAGAATCGCTTGAACCCAGGAGGTGCAGGTTGCAGTGAGCCGAGACTGTACAACTGCACTCCAGCCTGGGCAACAGAGCAAGACTCTGTCTCAAAATAATGATAATAATATCATTATTTTCAATGATAATAATAAAATAAATAAATAAATAAAAGGATCAAATAACTAAGAATTCTAATTTGGCTCTAACACTCCCATTGTTTTTTCAATGGAAGTATTTCAACTGTGTTCTTTCTCTTTGTGCTGCAATCATCTGTATAATTATCTTTTTAATTTCTACAGGGCAGTGGTATCCTACTTAGAAAATAACTCTCTCAGGTGTTATGTGAAAGATGGGGAGCCTTAAATACAAAAATATTTATTAAACAAGAACATATTAGAATTCTCATTCCCACTATAAAACTGTAATTCATTTTAATTTTCATGTTTTAAATATTCAATTTATAGTGGTGTTAAGACAAATATTATCTATAAATCAACGTGCATATTTCCAGGGTGGCCTAACAGTTTCCTGTTAATAGGATACTGAATTAGATAAGTAGAGACCAGAAATTTGAGTTTTAAGAACTACTTCAGGTGATTCTGATGCAAGCTAAAATTTGGGATCCACTGGCATAGGTTTAAATAGTGATTATTGAAGCCACCTGCATTCTGATGCCTCTCAGCTCAAAATTTAATGGGTAAATTGGAAGTCTATTTCCGAAAACTTGCAACAGCATTTTCTATATAACGTTGAAGAAAGCACAGCATGCTGACATTCTTCCTTTAATATAAATATAACATTTTCCAAAAATAAAAATAAAACAAAATATGCACATACAGCAGCAAAAGCAAACAGCAGCAAATTTTATTTTATTACATTTAAAACAAAGTTAATATAAGAACCACTTGGCACAATAAAATATAAGTCCATTACAAGATTTTTTAATGTAAAAATAATTTCTGAATTGAAATAATTAGTTTAGTGTTATAGCTCAAGTAAGATTGCCACACACATTCCATCTAAGTCAATATCTAGTAGAAATATGCTGTTTACATTAGCAGAGGTGTGATAAATAAGTATGTAGCTAATAGGTGGCTGATACTAGAGTTAGAAAAAACACAAAAAATATTTTATATTTTACCAATAAATTCAGATAACTAAATATTTTACCAATAAATTCAGGTAACTAAATCTCAGGTAAATTTACAGGTAACTAAATCTTTGAACATACAGATATTTTATAAAGCTGTCTTATTATTAAATAAACAGAAAATCAAGCACATGGCTTCATAAAACAGAAATGTAAAATAGAACAAATATGTGTAAGGTTCAGGGAGTTCACCATATCTCTTGAATTGATCATTTACCCTTCTTCCCTCCCAGAAATCACCATTCTTTGTTTTATGGTATTTAACATTGCAAGTTTCTTTAGAATTATGCCACCTGTGCTCATTTTTTTTTTTTTTTTTTTTTTTTTTTT